>CAJQUW010007183.1:0-102778 GCA_907163375.1 Prostheceraeus crozeri
CCCAACACGCGATGACTTATGGTATGCCTCACGTCGAAACTTCCATCGTCAATCCTGACACAGCAAAGTCATTGTCATCACCATAATTATCGCCGGCATGAGTGTTCGTCTCCATACCATTTACAATGTCCAACAATAGTTGCGACCCGTCTCCGTGCTGCTCCATGAGCATATACAGTCTTGAAAGCGAATGTGAATGGACTGACGGCCAGAATTCACACGGTGTTACTGCATGGTTAGAATGAGAATGAATTTCTCTGACAGCGCCTTTCCTTATATACCCTGCGGTGACTCATCACACGTGCTCGGCGCCGCGTGCTCCGATTGGTGCTCCGTGCTCTACCCCAAGTGCGCCGATGCGTGGGCGTGTGCTCTGTTTCCTGTCTTCTTCGCTACCCGATGCGTGGGCGTGTGCTCCGGGGCATGTACTTAAGTGCAAATGTGGTGTAAGGGGCTAGAATTGGCTACTGACGTATACTTGTATATTTTCCCTACTGATGTCTTTAACAACGATACATCATTATCAACATTCATACATTTTTAGAGGAAATAGAGAAAATTTTCTAAAATAGAGCATTTAAGAGGAGAGGGACCAAAAATAGAGGAAATAGAGGAAATAGAGGACCTGCCACAGGCCTGCAAATAGTCACCACAGAATTCTGTTAAATACTGGTTGAATATGTGACAGTGAATTCATAGTCTTGGGAGCAAGGGCTGGTTCAACGCGGTATTGAAATCTTATCAATTAAAAATTTTTGAGTGATGAATATGTTTAAAGTGTTTTCAGCAAAATACTGAATTCCAGTTATTGTATTACACATTACTGTATCAAGTTATTGATTATTATTGAATTCTAGCGAGGTGATGATGATCCAGTCAACCAGTGGGCTGTGACTCGCTACACTCCTCCCCCAATCTAAGTAGTATTCCTAGTGTTATAGTATCATGATTGTCAGGAGAACCCATTATATTGTGACACAAAATTACATGATGATCTTACATGGCACAATCCACATACTGAGGAACTGGTTCAAAATACATTCACTTTGACAATAAGTAGGGAAGTATAAATAGATATTCAACAAATAGAAGCAGACATAATTATAATAATGTATTGCATGCAAAACACAATGTCAAAAAAATATTAAGAATGCAACATGGATCGAGCTACTTCACAATAGACTCAGTATTATACCCGCGACTGCCGATCAATATCATTTGCCACAAATTAGATATCCAGGATTACAAAACATTCGGGAAGCTTCTGACCATATCAGTCGTTATGAAAATTAAACGAGCTCTTACAGCTAACCAGCTAAATGACAAATGAGGTCCATTTGGTCAACCGTCTAATGTAGCTAGCTTGAGCCACTATTTCTTAATCAGGGGATGGGGACCATTTGGATTCATTGCGCTCTAGCCTCATCTAAAAAAAGCAAGTATCCACCTACTATTCGTCTCAAACATGCTCTGTATAAACCGAGAGTACAGTGGCGCCTGCTTTCTGAATTATTTTGAGTCATGACCGCAGAATGTGCGCATTTTAAAATTCGGGTTCAGTTGTGTTGAGAGAAATAAGGTTTCATTTCAAGACCTCATGTGTTGGTTCATTTTATAGTATATTTATAATATCATGTTTTTCAATTTCATTAATTTCATGATTTTAGCATGACACTTAAAAAAATTGCAGAAATCTTACTAATTTCCAATTTATAATGTTACCCTCTATCAATTGGGCCTACTTAGTTTCCTTGCCTGAGTATACCTGAAAGCCTTGATGCTGTAAACCTAGTACGCACTACATTTACCGGGATGAACAAGGAGTAAAACATAAGCTGTTTTTGAATTCCTACCCAGTCTTAAAAACAGCCGTGTTACATTCTCCAATATCTATTCCCGAATGAAACCCGGGTCAGAGTGAGAAAAAGAAATGGAACCCTCAATTGAAGCACAGTTATAAAAATGATCACACTGAAAATGATGCGACGCTTGAACTTTCCTATTGAATTTCAGAAAAATATTCATTGTTTTTAAATCAAAAACTTTAGCACCGGTAGGTCTAGAAAAAATGTTAAATTTTTATTCAATCTCAAGCACATTTATTTCAAAAAGGAGACCATGAAGGTGTACGCTTACAGCTAAAATACAATTTTAACTCACACTTCATGGAATAATAACTTGGCTTGTAGCATGAGTGATCGTCTTACCTTCTTTTACGAGGCCTCCAGCACGTAAACTTGAGAGAATCGGCAGAAATTGAGTCACACAGGTATTCGATTCACACATCTTCTACCATACTTCCTTTAGTTCGAAGAAGATTCACGAAATTCATAGTTTTGCCAATGTAAAGAATCAGCATGAAAAGTCGTTGGCACATCCAGTGAAAGCTTTACAATTCACAGCCCTTCTGTTCGAGTGAGGAGCGCACATCGAAACGAGCGCAGCAGTATGGCCAGACAGTAAGGTCACGCATTGTTAAAAGAAACGCAAAGTAAGTCAATGCGCGCCAAAGACGGCGGGCGAGGACACGCGCACACTATGCGTGAGTCACTCTATAAAGCAATGATCCTACGTGTAAGGCAAGATTGATGTTGTTATGACGTCATTCGATCGTATTATACAGAAGTCCTCGACTGAAGGCATGCAAGGAAGAAACAAACGCTCATATTAATGTAGACCTGCAATTATTAATGAAGTATGGGAAATATGGGTGCTTGCTATTGTGCTTGTCTGTGAAATCAAACTGCATGTTCATCGACTTCGCTAGTGCAAGTTACACTGTTCAAGTTCAATTCCATTGTTCAAGTGTTTGTCTTGGAGATTCGGTTCCGTTTTGACACCAGCTGCTGGCTAGTGATAAAAAGTTGTGACTTTTCAATCATTTGACGTAAACAGTGTTATCATGTAGCTAAACAGATGATTTCAGAAGTCCGCTTACTGCACTGTTTAATGCTAACAATTACATAAGTATGCAGGAATATTTTTGTTACATCGACAAATTAATTCATAAATATTTGTAAAATGTTTCAGATATGAACATTTAGGTGATTATGATAATATTTGTCAAAGATGTATCAAAAATTATTAAAAAATATCAAATATGCAGTATTTGATTGTTTTATAAAACAATTATCTAATATTTGTAAAATTTGTCACCATTAGTCATATATCAGATAAATTATCTCGGTTTTTTCAACCCGGGAATACTGTAAGAATTGAAAAGAATAATCTTTATTTTATCAATGCGAATTTATCATGAATGTTCAACCGGGATTTATGCATGAATCATCAATGCAAGTTTTTAAGATATTATAATTGCGTATTTTTGGTTCAATAATGATAATCGATGTATTTTGACAATGCATATAAGCTTTCCAATCATTAAACATGCTTACCAACAATGATTTTCAATTTTGAATAATCTTTATTTTATCAATGCGAATTTGTCATCAATGTTCAACCGAGGTTTATGCATGAATCATCAATGCAAGTTTTTAAGATATTTTAATTGCGTATTTTTGGTTCAATAATGATAATCGATGTATTTTGACAATGCATATAAGCTTTCCAATCATTAAACATGTTTAACAACAATGATTTTCAATTTTGAATTTTCCATGGATTTATTGGAATCATCGATCATGGATTCTGTGTCCATGGCTGGGCTACTAGGGTTTGACGTTCTCGGTGTGCAGATACATTTCGGAGCTGTCTGTAGTTCATATCCGTAAGACACGCGGGCTATATGTCCTATCTTATTGCAGCGATAGCATCGCGGCAGGCCCTGAGTGGTCCATTGGGCAGTGGACTGCACTTGGAAGGAGTCTGCTACCTAAAATAGGTACATGCTAGGTAATGCTCTGGTACATGTAAATCTCTATTCATGAAAATGAAGTAGATGGCACCTTCTTGGGTATTACCTTCTAGGTATCACCTTGTTGGATTTCCCTAACAACGCAGAACCAAGCAACAACTCATTCGATTTGATTGGCTAACGGCAACGACACAAGCTATCAATGAATCAAAGTCAATGGATCATGATGGTTCTTTGCAACGATAGAAGTTCGCCGGTTGGATGAGTGCGTTCACTGTACAATTTGAAGTCATGAAAAGGGCAACGGCGTTCTCGAAGGCAGAAAAACTAAGTTTAATTGATTTGTGCACGTCGAACGAGCACAAAATTAATCCGAACTGCCGCACAATGGGTTCGGATAAGAAGCTTATACCGAGGCGTGGATAGAAATTCATGGCATGTTCAATGCCAGGAATGCGACACAACGGACTATATGACAATTGAAGAGAAAATGGGATAGATTGAAGAGCCTGGCGAGAGATGATGCAAACACAGAAAAGAAATTTTCAAAAGGGACAGGTAGGCGTAATAAAGTTTGAATCATTGAATAAAAATAGTGATTGCTAGCCATTTATAACTAATCATTGAATAAATAATGATCGCAACTCAATTTATACTAGTGGCGAAGGCCTTAGGTTGGAAGAGGGACCAGCAACTAGCCATGCTACCGATCTATTTGAGAGGCCATGCAGAGAAATCTATAATAGCTTGCCAGCGGCTTCAAACGATGACATTCACGTCCTTATAGAAGACCTCCATCGTTTATTGCATACACCAGAAATAGACATATACAACCATAGAGTAACCATGGCTGTGTGTTAGCTAAGGAAATGAACTTGTTGGATAAGTTTTCAGCCTTCCTTGATGAGGCGAATAGTGTTGTTGATTCTATCAGTTACCTGATCACACAGAGAGGAATTCAATCTGTTTTACCTTACGATGACACTGACAGCCGAAGTTATATGTTTCCTCCACGTTTAAGTTTGTCTGTACTTTAAGAAGATTAATAAATGTAAAACAGTCGGAATCTGTCTTTTTAAACACAGAGTTTGTAACCCCTGGAAAAATTAGCCAACTTAAAAGTTGTTTAAGTAGGCTAATTTTTATCATCGGCGATCTGGCGCGAACTAGGCAAGATCGAATGGACACTTTCAGTTTCTTGATAATCGTGTATTGAGTGTGTACGATTGTGAGCTTTCGAAATTGCAAACATTACGAATAACGAAGCGAACACTGATTCGCTCACCGACGAGGCAACTCGTCTGTCCCTCACGACGGTGGAGCACCGATTCGGAAACGGGCAGCCAGCCAGCCAGCTTGCCTGCTACAGGTTCTGCTGTAGTTACCGGTCACCAGGGCATTTGGGGAGTCGGGGGAGGAGAGCGCCGGATTGCGCCTCAGGCAGAGACGGCAACCGGAGCTATCGGGCTGGACCCAACAACCTCAGAGGTGAGTACTGGGCACTATGGTTACAAGTTTCAGATTTTTTATACATACATGCACACTATCGGATTTTTGTACCACAAAGCGTGCTAGGAATTAAAATGTTTGTACCAATTCTCCTGCAAAGAATTTGCAACGGTATTTCACGGTAAATTTTTGGAAATTTGACAAAACCGATACTCCTCAGTCAACTAAAAGCCATCCGTACGTGTCAGAAGTCCGCTCTATCTATTTTATATCTAGAATATATTTTATTTTTTATTTTTTATTTTATATTTTATTTTATCCAAAATATTTTGCATCTAGACTTATATGTTTTATTATCTCATATGCCATAAGTAGGGTAACGAGGTTTATTAGACTCTATGTACATTTTAAACTAAGTATTTAAGTTGTCTGTGACAAAACATATCTAATCTATATAGTCAATAGATAGTTACACAGATACCCGTCCATAATCTTTACTTTAAAATAAGATTATGTCGCTGATTGAAAACATAAAATTGATTATTAGTCAACATTGTATACTTCATTTTTCTATAGAAAGAGTTAAAAACTGAGGTGATTATATGAGAACGCATGCGCATTCCGGATTGATCTCAACGAAATGGCACCAAATCGGGTTGCGAATCCATTAATTCTTCATGAACATTTGGCATATTTAAGTTCTTGGCTATGTTGTGCAATATAGCACATGCCCCAATTACATGACATGTTTTCTCTGGTAGCAGACGAACGCGATTATGTAAAATTGCAGAACGTCGTTTCAACTGTCCAATAGTCATTTCCACTAGAACAGGAGTTTTTTCAATGACGTGTTGTGCGCAATTTTCGGCATCTGTCGAAGGCCCAATGACTGGTGTAAGTACACTAGGTGACATGCCACGCGTAATTACGGAGCACCCCAAACATCCGTGGTTAAAGACATTCTATTCTTCTACCCGCGTACATACGTGCTGCACTAAGAGTCAGAAATCACGTGATCTGATGCTGTCAAAACATGGGAAATGTTTATGAATACGCGCGGGCGAGTGTTTATAGTTTGCGCGTCGTCTACGGTTGTCTGCGCAGCCGCTTAAGCCACGGATGAACCGCTAAGCATGTTCTGTCTTCCCTGAGCATGAAATTGAGGTCCTATCACATTGTTTAGCCTCTGATGCATGCAGACACATGAGACGCAAAGTCTATATAACAGGACTGCCAACTATACTAACTTATATAACTTATATTGCATCAATATCCCGCATAGCCACGGATGTTTGGGGTCATGTATAATTACGCGTGGTTTACAATCTGCAAGGCTGCCATGAGAATCTGTGAAATACCATCATTCCTTCTGCATTACAATCATGATCATTCAATTCCGTTGTAATTTCTGAAAAAAAATTTGCACATCTAACATTTGGAAACAATTCCGACTGCATCTTCCTTGAGTTCATTTAATAAATTCGAAAGTTTATAAACATTGAGGATTTAATAAATGCGAAGTTACCACTCTACTTAATAGACTAACTCTATGCATTTACATCTTTCAAAGTTTATTGAAATCATTGTCTTTCATTAAGTGACTCTGCTCTACTAGTGGAAGGTTGCCTGTGCTTAAGAAAATACTCTTGAGGTCAAGCATGAAAGTATAATTTCACATCGAGTTGCCAATTTATCAAATATTGCCTCTCCTAGGCTGTCATACCACTGAGAATATCATTCCTTCTGCATTGCAGTCATGATCAGTCATTTCCGTGGTAAATTCTTCAAAACCTCAAAAATTTACATACCTCACACTTGGCAGCAATATCCCAACATGTATCCTCCACGAGTTCATTTAATAAAATCGAAAGTGTATGCACATTGGGAATCGAATAAATGCGGAGTTGCCACTCTACCTAATATACCTACTCTATGACTGAGGCGGTTCACAGAATCTTGCTCGGTTTCACGATGAAGGTCCTCCCACAAGATCTGCAAAGGGTATTCAATACCTTCCCGATTGAATCGAAGTCTTCTGATGAATTGATCATCTGTGAAAGAGTCAAATTCCGCTTGCGATTTCAGTAATGGCTTCGCTTCGTTACCTCACCACTGCCGATAGACAACTAGATGTAGCTGATACTTTTAATATCAGTCAACCAATCGTATCCCGTTTGATCGACTACAGGGTTAACTACAGGGTCGGTGTAAAGTAGATAGGGAGTGAAAATTTGTTGCAATTTTTCTAATTTTCATCGGATCGCAATGAAATTTTTTTGGGGATGTACTACATAAAGTAGGAATATGCATGGAATAAGTTCAGCCCTCTCAGAATAGATTCCTTTTTTTTCTAGAAAATTAATTTCACTTTGTCCGAACGACCGTGAATTATAGTAATTCCTTTTGAAAGGGGAATAATAAGAGCGTATATACAGGGTGGGCCGCCAGAAGTGACTACGTTTCAAATAATACTTTATTTATAATATCAAAATCACTCAAATATCATTCAAAAGCTCAAGTATCATATGGATCTACCTGCAGGTCGTTAATGTCAATGCACAAAGAGAGTCTTTGGAATGTGCGATTCTCCGGAGAAGTTCTTTATCAGCATCAATTTCTTCGAAAGCTTGTCTGACCTTGTTTGCGGCCTCTCATGGTGAACTTTTCTTTTCATCATACCCCAAAGGGCATTGTCACAAGAAGTGGAACTGGACCGAATTTACCCACCCATCTCTCATCGAAGAGCGCATTCAGAAATTCTCGAGTTGTTCGGGAAGTGTGGGAAGGGGCGCCATCTTGCTGGAAGTGGGCGATTTCACGAATGCTTCGTCTCGCAAGATCTGGCATGAACTCACCCTCCAGCATTTGGAGATATGATTAGAGTTCATACTACCTTCAATAAAATATGGGCCAATTGAATACTCCTGAGACATCGCTGCCCATACCATAACGTTTGGGGATGTTGATGCACATGTTCCCAAAAGTGAGGATTTTCATTAGACCACATGACCACATTCTTGTCTTTTGATGCAGCATAAACTGCACATTCATCCGAGAAAAACAATTTCTTTCTCATTCGTGGAGATTGATACTTCTCAAGAATAGCCATATAGCATTCAACACGATTCTGATGATCTTCAGTTAGATATTCAACAAATGTGGTTTTCCAAGCTTTCAGAAGGTGTTTCTTTAAAATACGACGGATATTTGTTCTCGGTATATTGAGTTCATCACTAAGTCTTCTTGTTGATGTTTATTGGCTTGGCTTCTATCGCAGCTTGAACGTTGTCAATGCTATCTCCTCTTTCATTTGGGCGACCGCTTCTTCGTCTATCCATAATCATTCCTGTTTCCAATAATTTCTCTTTCCAATTCTTGATTACACGATCTTCAGGTGGTTCAAGATAAAACCGATCTCGAAGTTTATCTCGTATCTTCATCATGGAATGCCTTGTCCTGTCCGTATCAGGCCACCAAGCTGCCACTAGCACACGATATTCGATTGTGTATTCACTTGTGTCACAACTTTCAGCCACAGCTTCACGCAGGAATATCGAATAATGAAGAGAGCTGCTATTGTGCACACTTAAAGTGAATTGTTAGATGCAGGCGAGAGTAATGCCACTCGAGTCAAGTCAAAATAGAAAAAGCCACAATGTCCGAGCTTTCGATCGCTATTTACGTGTCATAATCATGGATGAAGATATAAATGGCAGGACACAATATTTATACGACAGCGGCAACTCAACAAAAGGGAGAGGTGATGGGATAATTGACAAAACAGACGGACAGAACAGTGAGGGTAATCAGGTGGGAAATCTAACACCTGTCGATACCAAGTGGACTACTTTGTGTTCTCTAATTCTATTATCTAAACTGCGGCCACAGTTATTACAATCCACGCGATAAATACCAGCAGTGACATTCTGTCTGGGAGCATTAGATTGGGAGGACAAAAGAATTAATCTTACTGGGGTATGAAAAGGCAAAATTCCAATTCAACGTTTTACGCAATCTAGAATGAACTTCAGTGTCAAGAGAAGGAACATAAGGAACGTTAAAAAAGAACTTATTTTTCTCCGCTTCAACAAGAGACCTAGAGTTATAAAAAGAACATTTGGCTCTCTGTTGAGCTTTGTACAAGACAGATGGGGGATAGGCTAATTTCGATAAAGCATTACAAATATGATCAAACTCGGTTTTTAGGTGTACCGGACTGCAAATTCTAAGAGCGCGTAAAAACAGGCCTTGCGCAACACTAATTTTTACAGAAAGGGCATGATGAGAAAAAAAGTGGAGAGAGGAATTGATGTGGGAGGGAAGTCGCTGAAGTTAGCACCAGCGTTACCCTGTGCAAACGGAAAGTTGGCCAAAGTTTGGGCCGAAGTCGGCAAGCAAATTCGGCCCGAATGCGACGTGTCAAGGCGTCCCTAAGTCGGCCCGGGTTCGGCTGGTCGACTTCGGCCCGTAGTGTATTGACCGTATGTAGCGGGTCGATTTGTGGTGGCCGAATCCAGTCCTCGAGATCTGCGTTGGCTTGCCTTTACCTAACCGCATGTAATAAGCAATAACAACTACTCAGATGATGAAACTTACCTAGATTGAGTCCACTGAAGGTCAATTTTGTAAACGTAGACATCGGGATTCAGTTTGATTGTACCTCAAACAAGTTTAAATCTTGAATACAATGTATAACAACAATCATATCCAGTGGTATTCAAAACTATCGTAGATGGGGTTCATTAGGATATTCTGCTCCTAAATTTTGATGTCTGAAACCAGCAAAAATACATTATAAGCGAATTAAGATAGTAAGACGCAGACAAACTGTGAACAATGATGTAAAACATAAACCATGTAGAGCTCTATAACGACACATAATAGAGAGGTATATGACACAGAAATTAGCATTAATTTATTGTAAGATGAAAGAAGGTTATAATTAATCTAAACTATTTTTATATTTCATCATTCCAATAATATACAACAGCACGAGTTAATCGACAACACATTTTCCCAGGGTGGACAACATGCCGTTAAAGCAGAAAGTCCGATGAATTTGATATTTAATTTAAAATGATTTCTCCTTTAGCTGAAATAAATAACAACGTACCGCAAGATGTTTTACTTACACATCCAAACCAACCATGTAGTGAAACATTCGAACCTGTGACTTATTTTCAAAGTTTACGACTTGTTGCCAAACAGGGTTGCGAGAAGGGAAGAACGTGGTCCCGGCGGAAATTCACATTTCAAGGAGGCTCAAAAAAGGCCAACAAAATAATACTTAAAGCCAAGACAATTTTCATCCCTTAAATATTAGAAAATGTTCAATCCCAATTCAAGACCCTATATTTTAAATAAAGCTTCTGTAATGACACCCGAAGTCCTGCATGCTGACTTGATCACGGGAATAACCCAATGCTGATAAAATCAAAACATTCGGAGGCAGTGACAAGAATAGTCTTACAACATATTTGCACACTACAAAAAACTGTCGATCACATCAGTCTGCAGGGAAATGCTTCAAGGATTAACAGCAGAAATACATGCTCAATACTGAAAAGCCGAATCATTCGGAAGCACAAAGAATCGCAAAACATTACTTGTCACAGTCGGCAGACGATGAAACGTCAGGTGTCATTTCAGGAAGTTTTATTCAATATGTAAGGTCGTAAATTGGGAGCGAAATTCTGTTTTTTTTCAACCAATGGCCAACCTCCCGTGAGACTATAAACTGAAACATTAGTATACACGCGGAAATTAAATGGCAAGATGGCATAATTTCCTCCTTTCAATTTTTTTGTTTGCTTATAAGAATGCTTTCAATTTTTCATGTACAATAGGCCTAATTAAGCAACCCACTGCCTAATTATACTATATTACACGTAGGCCTGACAAAACGAGACGGCTTGCTTACAAACTACATTATCGAAAAGAATCAATCAGCGAATTGAATTTTTTAAGATGGAGGACATTCATGTTTATTCACCATTCCTGTTTTTAGAAAATATGCTTCAATATCAAGGATGGAACTTTCCATCTCCTATCAACGATATGATGAATCACGCGATTAATTCTTTAATCAAATACATATTTTATTTTGTAACTTCAGGACAATTAGAATGGTTGGCTTAGAATCTGTTACTATACAGGTTACCTATTGATGCGGTTAATTCACGTGATTTACGAGTACGATTTATTTGCTACTCACATGTCTTAATATTGTTGACGCACCATTCCCTGTGGGAACGCATCTTGCTAATATCAACAGATTATCTGGCGAGGTAGCGATTTTGTGGATAATTTTTTTAAAGGTTCATTTTCGAGTAAAAACTATCTCCGCATGTGAAAATGGTCATCATTTATCCAAAAACATGTGTAAAATTAAAAAACGACAGGTGGCGAAAAAGTTGCTATAATTAGTTGGTAGATATTTGTTTACTAATGCGAGCTGATTTTTCGCCAACCGGCGAAATCGTGGATATTGTAGCAACTAATTAGTGGTAAGTAGTAATGTTCGTATATTACCTTCACATGAAAATATATTTCATACTCAGTCTGATGTGATAAAAAGGGATCTTTTTTAATTCACGAAGGCTTAAACTAAAAAGAGTATTTATCTTCCATAAATGTCGCAGTAAATACTATGATATTATTCAAATATTTGTCATTGTTGTAAATTATTGAATGTCAAGAGATGTTATGAAAATTGATATAAGCGGATTCTCTATATTCTTATCATTATCAAAGAATGATAGTCTGCACTTATTTCTTAGATAGATTAGCCATATGTGGCGGATAGTGAGTAGGTGAGGGAGACAATAGAGCCTCGGCTGTAGAGGCGGATTACTAAAGAAAATAAGAGAGAGAGTCAAAAGTAAAAGGTAGCAGAGCGCGAATTGTCGCCGGCGAACTTCGCCAGCGAATATCCCGCAAATATGACTGAACTTTAGCATGATATTCTGCAGCTGACATTCGCCAGTTTTTCGCAAGATTCGTTCCCACAGGGTTTACACTCCCTTTTGGTACTCATACAGTATATCCGCGGTGATAATCTTTAACAAAGAATGGCAACATGTATACTATCTTCAATGAATAGAGAAAACTGCACCGTCAGCTGTTCGACGAGTTGATTCACACCCACACACCACATGAGGAATCCGTGAACTAACTGATAGACGTAGCGCGCGGCGAAGAAATGCATTGCGATGTCCGAATTCGGGAGGCTCGCCATCTTGAAGACATGATAATCCCCTTTTAGAATAGGTCAGAAATATAAAGTAGCTGGTCGGGATGCATTAGAATGAAGTCATGCTTTATAAATAATCATGAAAACTGACTATCGTGCATGCATACTCGTGAAACATCGGAAAATGATGGAATTTCTACCTGAGCGCCTTATACAGACTTCTAAATATAGTACCCAATACAGGATTCCCGTCACAGTGCGATTAATCGCTATGTTCCGAAGTCAGTTACGTTTTTCGTGTTGCCAAAGTTCTGCCGAAAGTCGATTGACCGAATTGTGGCGCACTTGTGCCGACATTCATAAAAATGCATGGTTATAAAAACATTTCTATTTATTTCATATTAAAACATCTTTCGCAGTTCATATCATAACACAGATGATATAAATTACGATAGAAACTTCATTTGAATTGAAACTGCTCAAGATGGCCGAAGAGTCGCACTTTGCTGTTGTCGGCCGGACACGGTCCGACATTTGCGTTTGCACAGGGGTGGTTCAAGCGGCAGCGCAGGCAACCGTGGACGACGCGCAAACTATAAACACTCGCCCGCGCGTATTCATAAACATTTCCCATGTTTTAACAGCATCAGATCAAGTGATTTCTGACTCTTAGTGCAGCGCGTATGTACGCGGGTAGAAGAATAGGCTTAACCACGGATGTTTGGGGGTGTTCCGTAATTACGCGTGAATCACGCGTGGCATGTCACCTAGTGTTGGCCATCATGGAATTTACTTTCCCAAATAATTTCAAGAATAGTCAAGTGATAAGAAAAATATTCATGCAACCTAATTTTGTTACTGAAGTTGTATTGTAGCTTCGTTTAATCTACGTGCATGTCCATATCACACCGATCTTAAAGTCTTACAATTGATCAGAGTAGACATATTGCATTTGACTATATACCTATCAAATATATTCTAGTGTTCATGACGGAAATTTTCTGCAAAGTTCTTGATTTCATTTAATCGCCAGTTTCAATGCAGTCGTTTTATTTATGTGAAGCTCACTGTTGATTGCGCTTTATTGACGTCAGCATCAGAAAACTACTGATCCAAACTGTTATTAGGGTAACTGTGTGATCGGAAAAAAGTTGTAAGCGGGTAATTTAGTCAACAAATTTGACCTCGATAAAATAGTTCGTGTGATTAAGGTAGATTTGCGGAAGTTCTTCTCCCCATCCGGCAAAGACTCGACTGCCGGACCGGCACCACCCATTTATTAGGGCATAGGACAAAGGTTGAGAAAATCGACATTCCACGACGATAAAAATACACATGCAATTTCCATTCTAAGACTTTCTGTGGCATTGTCAATTTCTATGATCTATATTAATGTTATAGAAGTCTATGATCCTGCAGTGTCGATTTCTCTATTACTGCCATATTTCTATTCCACTGCTAATGCTGACATTTGTATTTCACTTTGAATTTCAAATTCTTCTATTTCTCAGACAACTTCATTCGATATCATTCCTTCTGCCTGCAATGTGTTTTGTGAATAATTTGTTTACGAAGTTGTCATTTGGATAAAAGAGGAGGAAATTGTATCAACAAATGAGAAAGTTATTTAAATGAGAAAATGAATTGGAAACTTGTCAAATCGACGGCCATTTATTTGCAAAATGAAAATGAACAGAAATCAAAATTTATTTCATTTCAATTAAAAAAGAAAAATTTGCAGGAAAATTTATTAGAAAATAAAAAAGTTTCAAAATTCATCGATGAAGAGGTCAAGAGTCTGTCCGGGAACAACAACAAAGATTTCATCATCGTCATCCAGGAGTCTTTGTGTCTTCTCCTTCACTTCATTGAATTCGAATTTATTTCCATCGACATCTGTGAATCCTACTCCGTACCATCCTGACCCGAACAAACGTCTTCCATCTTCTCTTGAAACGGCGATCTCCTGCCATATTCGCGTCCTCTGCGGACTTCTTCCAATTTCCCTTCCGACAACATTTCGAAGGTCTCCAACAGTTGTCGGAGTTGGGAGTTTCGCTGCAAAGAAGAGAAAATGTTTTGAAAGAATTTGTTTTGGAAGTTCTTCTCTTCTGTTAATTGAATCATTTTTCACATTTTATAATTGGAAAATTAACAGAACTGCTGATTGTCCTGCAGAAGTATTTTCTATTCATTTGTTCTTTTATTTCAACAACTTTCTTCTTCTCAAATGAAAAATAAAAGTTTTTCTATTTCATGAAAATGTTTTCTTCTTTATTCAAATTCCAAAATTAAATTAAACAAATTCAAAGCGTCGACTGTTGTTGAATATTCATGAAAATTCCGAAAATCAAAGAATAAACAAGAGAAGTCGACGTAAAACTAATTTCCAAAGTTGTTGAATAATTTTCAATCATTTTATTGCAGAAACAAAATATAAATTCATCAAAATAAAATTCTAATAACAAAGAATCAGCGGAAAATAATAATCCTTGAAAACTAAAGATAAAATAGAAGAACGATTGAAACGATTTTAAAAAGAAATTCTAAAATTTGAGAAAAAATTAAGGAAATTACAAAATTTAAATTAAATTCTAAAATTTCTTGAAGACAAAATGCTTCACAAACTAAGAAAATATCGCAGATATTCAATAACAAATATTGTCGATAGAACATTGTTCTCTTAGTTTGATATAAACCATCATTATCATTCAAATAAAATAACAATGTTATCTATTAAACAAACAATGTTCAACTATTTTAAATCAAAAATAGCAAAACTGTCGGCAGAAGTTTCGAAACTACCTCCTAATTAATTGGTTTAACTTTTATGATTATAATGAATTAATATATCGAAGTTTTATGAAAATAGTGGACCGCGTGCTAAAAACTGCTAAGCCACTGGAAGCAAAATTGACAACAAAAGCAAAATGTTGAAAATTTATTCAAGTAGACACCAACTGTTTTCGATAGATAGCAGGTTTTAATATTCAAAACCGACGAAATATTTGTCAATTTCCAATAGGTTTTTCTTCTTATTTATTGGAAAAATGAAAATAAATGAAACATTGAAAAATAGTGCTAAAAATAACGCTGCTTTAAAGACAGAAATAAGAAAATCGAAATAGTCATTTCCAGTCCGTGAAATACTTATTCACAACTCAACGCTATTTACTAGAATTTCAGCGATAATTCCGACTTACCTTCAACCGTAGGTCGTCGTTGAGGAGCAGGAGGACGCCGACCCGCCGTTCCTGTAGCTCCCATTGGAGCATCTGTCAAAATAAAAGCAAATTCATTAATCCATTGAACCAGAGAAATTTAACGTCATGATATCATATAACACCAAAATGTCGACAGACTCATGCATCCGTAATGTGCTTGCAGAATCAACGCTGATACTAGAAGACTACTACAGTGATTTTCTGCAGAACTGTGTATTCAAACGGAACAAATCATCAGTGTTGCCACTCGCCTTATTCACATGAAAAACGCAGCAACGAGAGGATATGACAATGAACTCTTCATCGCATGAAATTCTCGACAGCATCTAACAATCAACACAAACCACAGACCGTTTCAAAAGTAATTGCACAAAAAGGTTAACCCAATATAGAATGTAATTTTCGTGTTGAAGTCCTGATTCAATTTTGACAACCGACATACTTGTATATGGCTCAGAATGTTGGACGATGACTTTCAAAGAGGAGCAACTTCTGGAAAGGAGAGAAATGGGAATGCTAAGAAGAATCAAATGAGTAACTCTACAGGACAGAGTGAGAAGCAAAGTGATAAGAAAGGAGCTTGGAGGGATCCCTATTGTGGAAAGAGTGATAGAGATCCGAATGAGATGGTACGGACCCGTCCAGGGGATGGAGAAGACCGACAAAGTAAGGGCGACCATGGAACAGGTGGTTTTTAGGTTTCGCTGAATGCACGGAGATACAATACAAATGAATTTTGCCGAAATAATGTTGTTGAAAAAGTCTGACATGATTTTTCAATGATGAAGAGGCTTAATCTCAATAAATTTTATATCATGTAAAATGTATCTTTTAGTACTTTGAATCAGCAGAGTGTTTAGTTTGTGTCTGGTCAGTTGTGGTCAGCAGACTTATAGATATGAATTTCTGGTCAATTCATTCACCGATTCCTACAGAAGAAACTTCGCAATACATAAAAGTATGATTATCACCATTGAATCAGGCTCGTGCTGAACTACTAGATGATACAATATTTCCGAATTTCCACAACATTTGGTACAATTTCACTCAATTTACACTTTTGTCAAATTCTAAGCTACTTTCGTGATCACGATGTTTTCAACGGTCAACTGCACACAACTTAGTAACTTTTGATGTATTAACGCTAGCATTTTCAGTTTGGGTTCAGAAGAATGCTGTTGTCATCAGCTCCAAGAATATGTAAGTGTCATCAAAATCGGCCCATCCCTTCATTGGTAAACTTCAAATTTGTTTTATTCCCATACTCGGTCAATGGGGAGTCATCATCTCCTTCACTTGAGGTCAGATTTCGAATCTCGGATCAGATAGACGAGGGCTTGTCTCGTCTCTGCACCTCCTCTTGTTGACAATAAATAATAGCATTTCTTCACGCTGTAGGAATGCTGACTCTTGCGTTCGATGATTGGATCGACAAGACACAAGAGCAGCTCATCAATGATGACAAGACAGTGAGAGACGCGAGGACCGACATGATGTCTGAAATACCACTGTGGAAGCAACAAAACAATCACTAATTACACTATCAAATCTCTTTTTTGCACAATAAATGTTGCAGGATCATGTTGAAAGTTAATGATAATGATTGTGTCAACAGAAAGATAAACGCGAATATACCAGACCCATACATGTCTGCCACACAATCATTATAATTAACTTTCAAGCGCTTTACTTGGGACATGATCCTGCAACATTTTTTGTACAAAAAAGAGACGCTGGGCCCCACTGTGGGATATCCTCTAACAGGAAAGAAAATTATATTTATTATAAACAAAGTTTAAAGTAAAGCATCACCCGCCACGTTACACAAAAAATGAATCCATGTCACACAGCATGAATTGATGACCATAAACTGTCGCACATTACATGATATTAATGATATTTAATCTAAAATGATACCCAGACCACGAAAGGAAAGAAGGCAGGAGATGAGAGAGATGTTTGATTTAAGCGATTACGAGAAGTAGTGTACTAACTTTTCTGGAATTTTAGCCGTTGCAGTCATTATGCTTGTAAATAGTCAGAATCTCACATGCAGATAAATCTTCCTCCGAACTATAGACATCTACAATTGATGAAATGCATGTAGTTGAAATCTCATTGTTTAGATGCTCGTTTTCAAAAATTGATATTTGCAAACAGGAATGCAAATAGCACAAAGGTGAGCTGCCGAATTTCCAAGCACATCAACCTACTGATGGTTGGAACGGTGAGTTGCTGATTCCTTACTATAGGGTACATTGCAACGATGACGGCTAAGAAGTCATAAACGTTTGCAGTTCCGACTGGAAAGTGCTTGTAGGTCCGGCAATGCTTCGAATCAAACCTTTCTCTTGTATTTCAAACATAAGAAATGAAAAAACAATGACATATCTAAAAAGAGTCTAAACAAGATTGTAACAGCTACTTGATTAAAACTCAGACGCCATGGCATAAGTAAACATAGCATCAGTACGAAAGGAAATGCTTATCACTTATGCAGTTGCTTGCAAGATTTCAATGTTCATTGGTGTCTTAGCCGAACTTTAACCGCTTTTGCAACAGGTAATCGCATATTCATTTGTCACTCCTTTGTATTCATGAAACTTTTGGTAGATTTCTCTTTCATACTTTTCTTTTTCTAGCACGCCTCTTGAAAGGCGCATTTTGTAGAGCATCAAAGCAATCAAAACTCAATTCATAATCTACTCCATACAAACGTAGTACAACGTTTTCGTCAAGCATTACCACCAAAAATTATTTCATATTTCGGAATCTTGATCACTTGCGTTGAGTCCTGTTTCTTCATGATTGACGAAGTAATCAATGACTTGCAGTTGTAGAAGGATCTTCTGATCAAGGGTCACGCGGATTTTTAGAAAGTACCTGCTTTGAATTCCATGATTGTTTAAAAGTGAAGGGCCCCTTCACGAGCTGAATAGGCTCCTTCATTATCTAAAAGCGTCCCCACACAATATCAAGAGGGCCCATCACGATGTCAAAAGGTCACTTTCACAATCTAAAAGAAACCTTCACGATCTCAAGAGAAGATGGCCTCCTCGCGACGTGAAAAGGGATCCTTCACGATGTCAAAAAGGGTCTTTCATTATCTAAAAGTCCATCGTGCTTCAACTCTACGCAATGGTCGATGAACTTCAAAGTCTAGAATTTTTTGGACAAATTTGTGTCCCAACGTGATGTGTAGCTGAAATAACTGATAGAAAACATTCGACATAATTGGCATTACAACAAAAAAACATTTGCACGGCCCCCAATTTCCAAATAAAAATCTAATCAATTTGTAGTAATATTACAATTTTATTTTTGAAAGTCTACATCTTTAAAAAAAATACGCAGTGCGTGTGCGCTAAAGAATATGCCAAGGATTTTCATATTGGTAACATCTTCAATCACTTCACCATTTAGTACAATGTTGGTACATCTGCTAGGGTCAACTCGCCTAGAAATGGTCACACATTTGGTCTCATTTACATTGATGATCATATTCTTTTGAGTTACCCAATTACAAAAAGCGTCAAACTCATTTTTGGAAATCTGCACTGCTTTTTTCTAACATCGGACAAATGAATAAGGGCTACATCATCTGCATACGAAATAACCTTAGATGTTTACATACCCACAAATTAATTCTCATTTCCGTGAAAATCTTGTGAATAATCTAACAGGGTGGCGACCAAGACTGAAGTTTCAAATTCCCGGGCGATTTCATCACATTTCTAGGCTATTTCTTATATCAACTAAATTTTCTTTTCTAATTATATATCACTGTGCCTCTTTGTACTACAATGATGTCTCTATGGATGACAGTTTGATACCTGGCAACCTCCAGATTTCATCAGTAAAAGAGTGTCGATTGCGTGCCTGTTATTTCACGGTTTTTGAGGGGTCGTGGCAGATAATCTCGACAACTTCAATATAGAAGTGGAGGGTTTTTAATTCGAGACTTCTATGGTAAAGATGGAGGAATTTCTATCATAAATCTTCCAAAGCCACGGAATGACATGAATAGTGACTACATAGATTTTTCACAGGTTGACATGTACAAGATTGATATTAATTTCCCTAGGGCAATTGGTGAAAGCTTATGGGAAATACTTATTTTTCTAGTGAAATTCGGGAATCCTTCATTAATTAGTGAGATACCATGAAAAGCATGAATTATGACATTATATGGTGATTAACCGATTAATGCAATCAGAGAAAAAATTAGGCTGTCCTCTATTGGAATTTTAGAGTAGATTTCGACTGTCCGAAATCGAATGAGATATTGTATTCCACTGTTATATCCACTGTTATACAGAACGAGCATTCTTTTCTGTGTGGTATCTGTGCTCTTTCTTCTACAACCTATTACGCAAGTTACAGGGTGAGTGACATTCATTAAGTGGTTGTTTGAAAGTTCAAATGCATTATTATTCAAAATTCTAAACAGATGTTCGAGGACAGAGGATTTTCTGTTTCTTCGATATATTTTTCAAGGTTTTCAGTTGCTCCGGAGTACTGACTAGCATTGTCTTTAAGCCCTTCTTCTGTTCATCATCCCGTGGTAGGCCAATGTCTGTCTCAAAAAAGCTAAACAGAGAGATATGAGGTTAGTAGCCTAGCTATCTAATGTAGTTGCCGTCTGGCTACGTTTGAGATACGTATGTGATATCTTTATAGATGAATTAGGAAAGGAATTGGTTTCACGTAAAAACTTGTTGACACGAAAGACACGTTGTGGACTTTCCTGCCATTCAATCATTGTATAGCAGGTCATAGCAGAAGATGTCCTAATACTAGAGGGAGACGCCTCAACAGATTTCGTTTACGTTGTGATAGAGAGTGAGGGAGCTGAATGTATATAAGATTGCATTAATAGAGAAAATACGGAATATAGGAGCTGGCAGAAAAATTCGTTTTTCGTTGGCGTTTCTTATATAAACAGGGTTTCCGCGGTTTTCAGGAGTTTCCACGAGCCCTCTGATGAAATTTCCAGGAGGTTTACATAATTGGATTTGCAAACGGATTTTACATAATTCGTGATGTAACAAATGCTGGTTCTTTGCATTACATATGCGAGGGATACAGCAACTGATTATACAGTAGCATTAACGCACGTTTCCACCCCAGCCTTAAAACGAATCCCGAATGAATCTGATCAGTTCTTAAAATTCATGAACTCTGGTCCTGATAAGTAATTTATGATTTGTGACGGTTTATATATTTCAGGCACTCGGAGTACGATGTCCAAGTGTGGCTCAAACGCACCTCTGATCAATCAGTCTATCCATGAAAACTCGTCGGTATTACTAAGTGCACAGACCTCACAGCAAGTAAGCATGCACAAATAGGAGGGCTAACTTGCGATGGTCAATAAGTGCAAAAATAGAACAATGAAGATTTCTTTTTAACTTTTTGTTTGCTTTTTTCTTGAAGCTTTGTTCCTTTCTCTATGTGAATTGAAATAAAAATCAAAAACTAAGATTTAAATATTTTTTAAAGAAGCGACGCCATGAATTTCTTTCAAATCTCTGGGATTCGATAAATGGCCATCGAATTTGGAATTCTTTAATCGAAGATCGAATGAATGCCCAAGAAGCAATGGTTGGGAAGACAAGCATCTCTTCGATTAAACTAAGTTTGCACAAACTCCAACTGATGAATTCTGATGTGCCATAAATGCCATTGACTAAAAAACTTGAAACTGAGGAAAATTCAGATATTGCTATTTAATTGAAACTAATTTGATTTCTAAAGGCATCGATGTCTATTTGCGTCAGAGAGTGTGAAACACATTTTCATGAAGGACTGTGAGAAAGCCATAATTCAGATCGGTAGTTGTGGTGTGTAGGCAGAGTAGTACTCAACATGTAGGTAGAAGAAAGTGTACGCCTTTTTTCGTACGTGTTTTCAAAGTAAGCCTTTGATTCTGCCCATACAGAGCAACTGAAGGAGTTCATACCTAAACGTAGCAGCGGGGAAAAGAAAACGTCGACCATCGAATGATCAAGACAAGTCTCTCTCTGCCCAGATAGATCTGGCTCGTGAAAAAGAAAGCGACGCTGTAGTTCTAATATTTATCTCTCGCTCGCCACCAATAAAGCGCGGTAAATTAGAGAAGCTCCGAAAAATAGGACAGGACAAATTGTTAGAAATAGTAATAATAAGAAAAAAAGGAGGTCTGTGGGGCCTGAGTACATGAATCGTAAAATCAAGACTAATTATTCAACAAAAAAACCGCTCGACATATTTCACTATTTCAAATCCATATCTTCCGGCATTCAAAATGTTCTCCAATACATGACTTGTTTCTCTTACAGACTAAAGACTGCAATAATAAGAGCGTTAATAAAATTTCCTGAAGCCAATAACTTTGACGTCTTCAAGATGCATAGCTGGAAAGTTCTGTCACTATAAAATTAAGAATGTAAATGAATTCATCACATTTACTTTGCTTGAATAGAAAAGTGTTCTTAAAAACTTCTATTGACGAAGTAGAGATGCACGTAATTATCTACCTTAATCAATAAATTCCAGGAGTTTCCAGAACACTGGAAAACTGTTTTCGAAATTCCAGGATTTTCTAGGAGCGCGGACACCCTGTATGACTGACTTACAACTTTGTAAACAACTTCTGAAAAATTCTTATCTTTATGAGCAAATTCGCAACACTAATTTATCTGCGACTACATCCACACCAAATTGATGAAAGCGAAACTGATGGACCTCAAAAGTAGGCCCAGTTCCAACTCTGGTCTGCACATTAACCCCATTGGTTTAGATGACCTTCTATAGTGTCACCTAGCTTGGTCACTGACCTTGTATCAAGACACTTTCTTGTCAATGGAGGTTTTGTCCTTGTCCGTACATTTCGTTGCTCCACAAGATGCAGTGGTCGGCTTTGTGTTGGGTGCACAAGATGTTTGAGTCACGTGGAAATAGGCTATCTGGTCGAAACGTGCTGACCATGATTGCAAGTGTTCGTTATTATGTTACGTATCTCGAATATTCTCAAGATGAAATAAATGAAGAATTCAGCTTTTCGCTGAAAATGACTGCCCAGTTTGAAGAAAGGAGGTGACCATATAGCATGACGGCACTATACCTCATTTGGTTCGATTAAAGCTTGGAACATCACGCAACTCAGTGTACAATCGAACAGCTATTGTACACACCCGATGCAAAACCTATAATGGATTGCATGCATCCTTTGGAATTACTGACCAATACAATCTTGATACTTTCAAGAGGCGAGCGAACCGGCTTCTAATAGGGACACCTGAATCAGATTAGAATATCTGCTATTTTGCTTTTATTTAAAATAATGCAATTTTTTACTTTTTTAATTGAGTAACACCTAGCTTCGTCCATGGCTCGTAGCGGTGCTAGGAGTGAAAATTCTGTAAAAAAAGGCCCCGCCCGACACTGATGTAACGTACAACAGATTGTGTTGAAAGAGTGAATTTATCAGACTTCGATATCTATGCAGTATCTGTACAGTCTATATCTATATATATATCTTATACAGTCTAAACGGAGATCCCTCCATCATTACCATAGAAATCTGGGATTCTAATCAATAAAATAGGTATTCAAATCAAGTTGGGCTTATTTTTGCTTACATTTTGCTTCGGCGTCTGTTCTTTTACTTCGTTCAGTTGTCAGTTCTGTTTGCAGCTGTGTATTAGTCACTTCAAGGTTCTTGTATTTTGCTTCGGCGTCTTTCCTTTTGCCTCGTTCAGTTGTCAGTTCTGTTTGCAGCTGTGTATTCGCCACTTCGAGGTTCTTACATTTTGCTTCGGCGTCTTTTTGTTTAGCTCGTTCAGTAGTCAGTTCTGTCTGCCGTTGCCTATTCGTCTCCCACAGAATGTTGTTTTCGGACTTTAATGTCGCTATATCTTGACGACATGCGGCTTGAGCCTTCTCCAGCCGTTTGCTGTCTGCTAGTAACTTCAAATACTTCGCCTGAAGTGAGCTGAGCAAATCCTCGGTACTTCCATCTGAAATAAATTTAAAATGCAGTCAATGTCAATATTTAAAGTCGCGTGAAACTTTAGAAGGCTGGCAATGGCTTCAATCCACTCATTTGCATATGATATTTTTTTAAGAGCGTAGCTTATGTAATTCCGAGAATGTAATGTCATACTACTAGTTGAGGAAGATGTCTTAATTAAATTCAATTCATTCATAGCTCTTAAATTTGTGTGATAGTACCAATATCGGTGGTATCGACTGTCCATTCTGTTTTGCCATAACAATAATATTAATAATAAAATGGTGTATATTTCTCAAAGTGAATGGAAATCATAGTTGTACAAAAATGTAAATCAGCAAAGTATGCACAAATAACTAAAAGGAAATCGTACCAATACGAGTAGATACACACACATCAGGACATGTTGATTTCATTGTCCATCAGTACAGTGGTAACCGGGAAAAATGACAATCTGCGCTTTTGAGTTCGGCAGAGAGAAACACAATAATGGCCGGTATAACGCAAACTAGTAGGTAAGAAATCCCGTAAGATGTGGTTGGCATTGTTTTTGATAGTTTTGAATAGTCTTTTACTCATTCTTTCTCGTCTGTCTGAGATATCGTCGTCTACACAGGGTGGATCAGCTGAATTATATAGTATCCTCAAAGCCCGATTTTCAACACGCTGCAGTTTTAAACAGAGAGAATTCGGCAACCTTACAAATACTGGGCACGCGTATTCTAGTAAGGAGCGTATAAGTCCTCTATAGATCGTCAAAAGATCATTTTCTCCGGTAAAGTGTCAACTTTCCTTAAGACGTAGAGCCGCTGATTACATTTAGATACAATGCCAGCAATGTGCTCATGCCATGTTAGTCTGTCGTTTAATGTGACACGAAGCACTTTGGTTTTAGACACGACAGGAATGGGCAAATTTGGAGTGAAATGGTGGTTACTCTTCATACTTATAATGGCATTCAGAGTCCAATACATAGCGCAGAAGTCCTCTAGGCCTCATGTTGTGTCCTTTATTCTACAACTCATTCCATCACATGAATGGCTCTCATCGTCTCATGAGGGAATGCTTGTTTAGGCCGCGAATGTCCGCCGAGGTTAAGGAGTTTATATCAGGAGTATTTAGAGTCATAATAAATGTACTACATATTATGCTGAACACGCAGTTAATTACATGTATTTCTTGACATCACAAAACCGGGTTTATAGAACATTTCAGATTGGAGTCCATTCCTAGATCGATTCTACAAGTCAAAAACTGCATTGTGTCAAAATCCAATGCTTGTATCACAATTTGAAATATTTTATCACTAAGTATCCTCACTATCATAATCATGTGTGGCTTCAGTTATTTGCAACTGCAATATGAAAGCACATGCGTTTCGTCAATTTAGTTGAGATAACACACTTTGACTCTCTGTTCGTCCTTGTTTCTCAAAGTACGAGTGAAACAAGGTAATATGTCCGTGTCTAATTCAATCTGAGTTAGTCTGACAACGGTAATGTTCTTCATATGGAGATAGCTATACGTGCTATACTGTCAAAGATCTTGGCTAAGCGCCAGCAAGGAGAGCAAAAAAAGGAAGAAAGGCTCTCAGTTTTGTGCACTATAGAGTTAACACAATTACATGCTTTAGAAATTGTGATGTAATTACGATTGAATTCGAGAAGACGAATTTGACGGAATACAACTGATGTGGAGACTTGATGAGATGCACTTCGAAGGATATCAAAAATCAGCTTCCGAAATATTTCGTTCAAACTCTAAACATGTCATTCTCATACGTGTAAACACAGGAACTTGCATAAGTTAATACGTTAATACAGGCTCAGATCTGATGATGACAACTCACCTTCTGTCATCTCCGTCTTCAGCGTCATGGACCGCTTATGACAGCAGCTTATGTTGAGTAACTGCCCTTCGTCTTCATCTTTCGTTACTTGTCTTTTACATCCTACACAAATGTAGCGAAGACGTGTTAATTCTTGTCTTGAGACTCCGGATATTATCGCCAAATGACCCGTAAGGTCATGGAAGTCTATCTTCTTGTTATCTTCGACACACCAACTGAATATCTTGTCATTCAGTGTAACTTTCAATTCAGGTCGAGAGACCTTCAACTGACCTTTGAAGTGAAGCATTTCATCTGGACACAGTAACCCATCTTTAGATTGTAAAAGGAAATCCTTTCCCTCAAACTTTCTTAGCTCCTTCTTCAGATGGCAAACATTTGACGTATCAGGTAAATGAGCTGCTCTTTGAGAACCGTCCGTCAACTCCACTGAAGTTGTATCTACTCCAGTGATAATGCCATCATCTGGAATCTCCAGTTGTCTTATTGTTTCCCTTTTATCAAGACGAATCCCGTTGTACAAGAATGTCAGATACTTGTATTTTCCAACTATTCTCTTTAGCCGGTAATGCGGTTTGACAGCGTAGTGTCGGCACCTTCCATTGATCATTATACGAATATTTCGTGTTCCAGGTGGCGTTGGAGCATCTGAGAGCTCAACAGACAGCAACACCTTTTTCGATCCCTCAGTCGTCTCACCGACTTCTCTGAGGGTGAAGTCGATATCGTAGATTTCAGTTTTGTCATCCGACCTAAATTCATAATACCCGAAGGCACCGAAGTGCCTCTGCCAGTTCTCCAATATTTGATAAAGTGGAGTATCCGGGGGAAATGTGAACGTTCTGTCCATATCAGGATTTTCAGACGTAACGATGACCCGCCATATCTCTGAAAGAAGAGAAACATTTCGTCAATGAACGATCTCACTGAGATCAGCTTTATAAGACATGAGGAAATTCTAACTGCAGCGGGAAATTTTGAATTCCGGTCGGATTTTCACAGTACGCAAAATTATTAAGTCGTGTCTGAATGATAGATGGCAAATCATCAAAGTAAATCATTTTAATTCAGAACCTTGTATCATGCCGTGTGGAGTACCTCAGGGATCAGTATTGGGTCCGATTCTCTTCAGTGTTTACATGTTGACCCTATCGCGTGTTCTTGTCAAGCATGGTGTGAAATATAATTTTTTTGCAAATGAAATATTCATCTATATGTCTACCATTCGGAGTGGGATTTGTAGCACAGCCAGTTTGATTGAAGACTGCATTGATGGTATTTAACTTTGGCTCATTTGCAACAGATGGCGCATTATTCCATTGATGTGGTGCTATGGCAGCAGATTGTGTCATTTCATTAACGTTACATGTTCCAATGTTTCCTTTCTAGTTAAATATGTAGAAGAAGAGACGACCTGTCTAATTCTGTGACTGTAATAGTAATGTCTGTGGTGTGTCATTCAATCTTCTCAAGAAATTACAAAAAGTACAAAATGCATGCGTGCACTTAACATCTAACGGCAATCGCCGTGAGCATATTGCGACACACCTCAAGAGACTGAAGTGGCTTCCAATTCTTCAGCGCATTGAACTTAAAGTTGGTAGTTTGTGCTACAAAAGATATGCTTGATGTCTGTGCTGCTAGCTTGACGTTGCTCCGGTCGTGCATCACGTGTGATTCGTTTTTCTGGATTTATATGACTTTGTCTTCGAGTTTTCTATCGGAATTTTATATCAATCTTCTCGCCTCATTATTCTACGTGTCATCAGTTACATATTATCCATCTGTGCTCAT
Source organism: Prostheceraeus crozeri (assembly GCA_907163375.1). NCBI lineage: Eukaryota > Metazoa > Platyhelminthes > Polycladida > Euryleptidae > Prostheceraeus > Prostheceraeus crozeri. The sequence continues at coordinate 27,316 of CAJQUW010007183.1, forward strand.
CGGATTTATCACAATTGAGTCCTTTCTCGTACGTCGTGAAGGCTATGCACAGGATTTTCTAATTCTCGGATGCTATCAATTGTCAGTCGCGGACAACTTTCGTTGCTTTCGTGGTCGTGTGGTGAAGGTGTCGGTTAACCTGTCTGCGTGAAATCGCAATCTGTGGTTCGAACCTTGGTGGATGTTTTTCTTATTTTTTTTGGCTTTTGTGATATATCCTAACTATTGAAATATTATGCCGACTGATGAAACGCCTCCTAAACGTACTACTCGTCAAGGTTCATCAGCATCAGCTGTTTCACTTGCTCATATCAAAAACGTAATCGAGAGTTCTCGCTCTGAGATCTTGAATAAACTCGAATCGGAGATTGTAAGGCTGAGGTCGACCATCACTGACTTACTTTCAACTGTTAAAGGTCTTGAGGATAGCAACGCTGATCTGCGTAGAAAGTGTGATTCGTATGAAGCTGAGTTTCTATCTCTACGATACAGCCAAGTTGAGTCTATGGCAGTCATCAGAAAGGAAGTAGAAGAACGAGCAAGGAGGCAATGCAACGTCATTGTTTCTGGACTCCAAGAGACTTCTGAAAGTGACTCTGACAAATGTTCAGAAATTGCTCAGTCTTGTGGTTTAGACGATGATGTGATGGTCAGGACATTTCGTGTAGGCAAGGCACGAGCCGACCGAAGTCGGTTGGTTAAGATTGTCTGCAAGGACGCTGATGGCCGCAATATTGTAACCTAGGACAGATCTTTTATTCGTGAAAAGTATCACGAGACGATAAATCAAAGTGAGAAATATATAGTAAGAAATTAATAATAATATTCAAGCTCCCCCTGCCACACCGAATGTAAAATATAAATCATAAAGATAATGTGATAGTATCATAAGTTAAAATAAATGAAAATAGATTCTACAAGCTAAATGACGCTGATAAGTAAATTGCAAATAATAGGTTTAAACTGCCTAGTAAATTAAAAGTGGACAAGGATTATCATTCGAGCGCATAATTAAACTTCAATTTTACATTCATTTGGTCAAAGGGCGTTGCCGGTTCGAATGGTCACAGAGGAAATAGAACTGTAACAACACTGTTGGGTAATTCGAATGGTGTTAAGACACACCTTATCATCAACAATGGATCGCGTGGAAATGGAAATAAATCAAGAGCGACGCCTGTCAGATCATTGAATGGAAATAATGGATTCCGCGAGATCAAGCAATGGGCCCACGAAAAATGGCAAGAATGTAATTTCCGACAGCCAATCCCACGTCAGGAAACAGAGAGGTGTTGCGTATTATCAAGAAGATACATTCCTGTGAATTAATCGTGCAGTGAAACTAACACTATTTAAAGACTGTAATATTTCTAACCCGGACACAAGACGCACTCGGAGCTTTTGAAGAACTCATAGTTGATTTCGATTGAAATTGTGAACTTGGTAAGTGTCTTTCCTTCGGGGAGTTTGCATGAACCGGTTCACAAGGACAGTGAAATCTATACTGGTAAGGTAGTGTCGTCGAGTCCGTGTTCTTGGAAATGAGAAAATCTTGTAATGCTATTGAATAAATTCTATCTTTCCTAAATTGCTTTAAAAAATAATCTTCACATAATTCGGGTTATATTGTGTCTCAAGGATCCTGAGCGGCTCAGGTCCAAGTGCTAGTTATCTTTAGGAGATTTCTAAAACTAAGTTGAATTTATTACTGTATTGGCGAGGCACGGTTGCCGCCACGGTTTCTAGTTTTGGTACCTCCTTCAGATACATACGTATATTTGGAAGTAAAACCTTCCAAATATTACACTGGAGGTCCCACTTTTGAAAAAAAATTTGAGTCACAATTGAGACAAGAAGCAAAAGGAAAACTAATTTGTTAAAAATGAATTCAGACATTACTGACCTACTTAAAGAAATATCTTTAAAGTTATAGCCCTCAGCTCAAAGCCCGAAATTATTGCCTCAATCAAATGGAATTTTCTCATTGCCAGTTTTTTCGGGCGAATTGGACGACACATGTCTTACTTTCACAGAATTTATAGATGAGTTTGATTTGACGGGTCGAGCCCTTGGATGGACTGAGAAACACAAGCAAGCATGTTGCCCATGTATCTGAAATCACATGCTCTCGAAACATTTCGCCAGCTCCCAGGATCAGCAAAAAATGACTATAGAACTATAGTGTCAGAGTTGACACGTCGTCTCCAACCGGCGGATTTACAAAGATCTGCAGCATCAAGTCTTCACAACAGAAAACAACAAACTGGAGAAAGTGTTGCCTCATTTTCGGCAGCTATCAGACGACTGGCGCGAGCGGCGTATCCCAGTATGGATGAAGTGGTGAGGTCTTCATTAGCTAGAAATGCATTCATAAATGGACTGCAACCGGAGTACAAGAAAATACTGATTCAAAATGATCCGCCTTCCTTTGAAGACGCTATCAATTTCGCTCAGAGGTTATACAACCAGAGAAGTATATTATTTGATGATAATGCGACAGAAAGTCATAAAATCGTAGCCGCTATATCTGATCAGCTGCAGCATTTCATAAGCCAAATTAAATCTGATAATCAAGTTGATAACACCAACTCTAATTACCAATTACAGTACCGTGCACAAGAACGACCCAGGTGGAACGCTAAGCCTATGGCAAACCGCTGGACTCTCGAAGGACAGCCTGTCTGTCGGAGATGTCATAAGCGTGGCCATTACGCTCGAGAATGTCGGTGCCCGATGCCTTCTCAAAGTGGAAATCAAGGACATCAGAAATTTCCGCATACAAGACGGTTTCCATACAACACATCGTCAGTAAGACCTCAACAACCAGGGGAAAGGGTAATATGCGACTTGCAACAACCAAGGCCACAACGGAATCAATATGTTGGAAATAATGGTAATGTTAATGGAAACTATTCAAGTCTAACGCAAAAACAAAAAATTCCGTTTTCACCTTCAAGAAATATGTTTAACTATCAGAATAACAATCGGCAAAATGCCTTTACCATTAATGATGATGCAAATGTCAATGGTATCCAAGATACTGAATATTCATTATATTCTACAACATGTGATGACCATTCATACGTAATTAATGAAGAAAATCGATTAAGCAATGAAGGCTCTAATACAAGCCGCTTACGTGAGGAAAGAGATATGAATATTCTGGTAGCAGGAATAAATTCACCACCTCAAAATGAAATATTGAATTCCTCATACACTTTTCAGTCCAATCATGACAACGATGACTACGACGATCTTCACATGGCACTCGAGGGCGAGGATGAACAATGCCAGGTGACAATGGAATCACTCAATGCCATCTACGGTGAAACCTTAAATGACGATGATGCAACTAATCTCGAATGGTTATTCAAGGATTTCCCCGATGATCCAAGCTGCATGGAGGACAATAGCGACAATGTTGACAACTACGACGCCGAATCATTCCAGGCGGAATCTCTGTCAGTTTGTACTATTACATCTACAAACACGCTAAGCATTCCCGAGACCGAGGAATGCAAAGTAAGACCGATTGTTTTATTGGAGAAAGCGGAAAAATTAAGTTTATTCAATGACGCAGTTAAGGACCAAAATTCTTCACATACTAAATTTGCTACTGACCAGAATTATTGTAGACATAAAATTGGTAAGGATCAGATGAAGCCGTTAATGAGCAATGCATATACCGCATGTGACCTTACGTTACATAGTCAACCTAATCAGTATACGCCAATTTTCAATAATGATCTAAGTAAAAACAACCAGGCTGAAACATGTTATAAGTCCAATAAGAATAATGAAAAACTAGAAATCAGTTCAATCTATACAATACCCATGGCTGTTTTTAGTGCATCATCACGAATAACAAAGCAGTCTCAGCATGCGAGAAATATAGCAAAAATTGTCTTCCAGGTCAATTGTTCAGGAATAATAAAACATCTATTGACTCTGATTCTTATGTTGACCCTCCTTTATACGGTCAATGGATATTCAAAACCGATGATTTGTCAAGAAAAGACAGGAAAATTAATTTGGGATATTCCAAAACCACAAGAATGTCAATTTACTATTACCTCACATCACGACAGACCAATCGAGAAAAAGTATATATTTTACCGAGAAAATATTCTGATGTATAAATCCAAAGGATTCCATTGCATTAAGATAAAGAAAACGTTTGATGCTCTCATCTTCTTTTTTGGAGATGAAAGACGGTTAAAGCAAAAAACCGAGCATCTGCGAGTAACTTATGACGAATGTATAAGGATGATTCACAGAAGAGCATGCGATGAAGGTAAATTAGTGTTAGAGAATGACGTGTGGACTACTAATAAAAAGTTTGAATTTGAGTGGCCAAAAGCACCACTTCAGTGTTGCCGTTATTATAGAACGGAAGTAACAAATTGTTATTTGATGGATGTCCAGGTTTATAAAAGACATTCGGGTAGGCAAATGGAATCAACAGGTGGTGATGTGGGAATGTGTTCGTATCAAGCGGGACGTTGCTCGCTTCCTGATAATTCGTACATGGTATGGATCCCAAACAAAGAGGAAAGCTGTAAATACAGACGCTGGAAAAGTATTAACGGTCATCGAATGGGCAATACGTGGTTATCAGACGATAATAATTTAGCTATCACCTTTCCTAAAGATAAAATTTATTATACTAACTGTGGAAAAGTGCTGTCAATGACTGAGCAAGGTCTGTACGTTAATGCGGAACCACGTAGGACTAAAACGTCATACCGTCAACCTAAATACAATCGACTCAACAATTCACTTCCTAGACAAAAAAGGGGCGTTACAACATCAGAGGTAGTTGCTTCACAGCTTCAAGCTTTGCAATATACATTGACAAAATACGTAAAATTCTCTTTCAACAGCGCCGCTATGGCCATATGTAACAATTATAAGTCAACCGTGGCCATACTAAAAGCATCATTAGTATCCCATCCTACTTTAGTTGCAAGAAACATCTTAGGCAATGACTACACACACGCACGTAGCACAGGTAGCTATCTGGAAGTATGGCCTTGCAGCCAAGTAGAAACTTACGAAATCCAACCCATGAATACATCGTGTACTTCTAGGATACCAATAACCTTTAGAATTTTTGGCCATAATAGATCAGGATATTTAAATCCATCTACGAATGTAATACAGCATCATTCTCCTAAAATTCCTTGTGAGCCTAATCGCCAAATACCACTTTGCATATCAAATAAATGCTTTAATTACAAAAGTGATGGAACGTTAAGTGAGCTATCATCCACGGATAGATTGCCCGTATTCACCTTCAATTGGTCAGCATTACCTGATAGCCCACATACAGTATTCCATAATTTGGCTGTACACGACTGGAAGGAATTTTCACCTAGACATTCTACTAATGACATTTTTCAAGCTATTTCTCGACATCAACGTATACTTGAAGAACTAGGCGTGGACCCTGACGCAGAAATCGAAACTGCATCCAGAAACGTGATAAATACGATTGCTCATAAATCGGCATTTGGATTCTTGTTAGGTTTTCAAATTAATTGGCGCGAAGTATGGGTATTTTTCGTATGTGCAATTTTTACAGTGCAACTATTCTATAAATTCCTACGAGTTATCCATAAGAGAATTCCGATTCGCCTACCAACATGGCGAATGCCTCAATTAAGATTTAGACAAAGAGATTACATAGCAACAATATCGGACAGTACGGCACAGCCATCAGCTCCACCGCATAACTCAGATTTGCAAAATCAGGCATGTAATATACAAGAATCTTCTAAACTTACAAGCCAAGCATCTACAGACATTAATCCTATGCAATCCGAAACGTGGCCTATCAACTATACGCCAAGCAATACCGATTCGCTTGTAGCAGCGTGTGAAAAAACAAGAAACTCAGTCATTGTAATTAAGATTCAAAATCGTTGCGTAAATGCACTTTTAGATACTGGATCTTCAATAACACTAATAAGTCAAAAGCTTCATAGGGAATTAAAGTTGCCAATTTTGCCAACTACCACTACAGCAAAAGGAGTAAATGGGGGCAAGTTAACTCTGCTAGGTAAAGTTACCGCTGATATTCAAATTGGTGACACCTGCCTTAAGCAAAACATGATAATTCTGAAAGATGCTCCATTTGAAGTTATCCTAGGAACAGATATACTTTACAAATTAGGCCCTATTACAATTGACTACGTGAAAGAAATTATGGAAATTCCAGAAATTGAACACCAAGTTTATTTAGTTAAAATTGCCGACGATATAACAATTCCACCGAGAGCAGAAATGATTGTATCTGGAGAAATAGACGCCACTAACTGGAAGGAAATACTTTTTGAACCGCATAACCTAATTCATCCAAATATCTTAGTCGCTGCTAGCTTGGCATGTTCACAAAACAATAATATTCCACTAAAAGTTACCAATTATTCTCAAGAAACTATACAGCTTAATCGTGGAAGATCGATAGGAGAAGCAATACAATATCCTTCAATGAGCAAATCACAAACAAACCAATATCAAAGTCCGCATTTTGACCTATCAAACGAGGAATTTCTACGCTTATTCATCCTCCCAACTACACTTCTGTCATGGCAATTACAGAAATTAACTGCACTTTTGATCAAATATAAAGCAGTATTTTCATTAAATGAATTCGACCTTGGTCTGTTCGACGGCGTTAGACATCACATTCGTACAGAAAACGAAATCCCAATTCGACAAAAACCGTATAAAATTCCAGAAAGACAAAAACCTATTTTACGTGAACACATAGACAAAATGTTAACAGCAGACGTAATTGAGCCTGCAAATAGTCCATATGCATCCCCAATAATTTTAGTAAAGAAGCGAGACGGAACAGATAGATTCGTGGTCGATTTTCGAAAGCTCAATGCCATAACTGTAAAAGATAGCTATCCACTACCAAACATAACAGAAATAGCAAATAATTTCACTAATGCGAAATATTTTACGACCTTAGATTTATCTTCTGGTTATTGGCAACTAAAGATGGCCGACGATTCTAAAACAAAAACGTGTTTTTCCACATATTATGGAACTTTTCAATTTAAGAGATTACCCTTCGGGTTGTGTAATGCTCCGTCGACCTTTCAAAGAGCAATGGAATTAATCTTATCGGGAATCCAGCATCAATCATGTTTAGTCTATCTCGATGATATCATCGTGTATTCAACATCCTTTGAACAGCACTTACGCGATTTGGAAAAATTACTTATCAGATTCAAGGATTGTGGACTTAAATTCAAACCAAAGAAATGTGAATTTATGCAGACATCAGTACATTATCTGGGACACATAGTATCAGCGGAAGGGATGAAGCCCGACCCGCGAAATACTGAAAAGATACGAAATCATCCCGTTCCGACTAGTATCAAACAGATTAGACAATTTTTAGGACTAGCTTCATACTATCGCAGATTCATAAAAAATTTTGCTAGTATAGCACAGCCACTTATAAGATTGCAAAAGAAGGATACAAAATTCTCTTGGGGGAATGATCAACAGATTGCATTCAACACTTTGAAAGAAAAGCTATGTTCTTCCCCAGTACTTATGTTTCCGAATTTCGAGAAACAATTTATTCTACATACCGATGCCAGCGATTTCGCAATTGGTGCAGTATTGTCACAGGGAGAGAAATCTATAGAACACCCTGTAGCATATGCTAGTAGAACACTCAACAAAAGCGAACGAAACTTTTCTACGGTAGAAAAAGAAACTTTAGCGATTGTATATGGAGTACAACAGTTTCGATGTTACGTATGGGGCAAGCCATTTGTCGTAGTAACCGACCACGCTCCGTTGAAATGGTTATTTACTCACAAGGACCCATCTTCCCGACTTATTCGATGGGCATTAAAATTACAAGAATTCGACATGATAATTAAATATCGGCCTGGTCGTGTCAACAATAATACTGATGCCTTGTCCAGACTGCCTGAAGTTCCAAACCAAAAATTAGCATGCGCTACAATTATGCGTGCAGTATCCGATATAAACAATGTGAAAGTCTTACAAAAAGAAGATCCACTATTTTTAGCAATCAGTAATAAGCTTAAAGGAATACCATATATTGGAAAGTTGTCTGCTGTCGATAAAGAATATGTACGAAAAGAATTTGATAAATTTCGCTTGCGTCACGACATACTGTATCATTTAGAACAAAATGATAAACTTACGTTAGTATTACCAGCATCATATAGACACAGCGTCTTTATTGAATTTCATGAAGGAATTTTCGGAGGACACTTAGGATTGGACAAGACTTACTCAAGAATTGCCAGATTTTACTTTTGGCCGCATATGAGAAAGGACATTCAAACTTGGTTGCAGGATTGTCCTTCATGCAATGCAAAAAATAATCCTCATACCAAAATAAAAATGCCACTGCATTCAATACCAGTACCAGAACCATGGACTCGGATAGCCTGTGATTTAATAGGCCCTTTACCAAAAACTGAGAGAGGAAACAAATATATAATAGTTTTCATCGAATATTGCACTAAATGGGTAGAATGTTTTCCTATGGTAAATCAATCTGCAGAAACAGTGGCGCAAATATTTGTTAACGAAATAGTTTGTCGTTTTGGTTCCCCACAAGAGCTACTAACAGACCGAGGAGCAAATTTTACTAGTACCCTAATGCGCGAAGTATGTAGATTAACGAACACGCACAAAATATATACTAGCTCATATCATCCTTCTACAGATGGTTTGTGCGAAAAAATGAATGGAGTTTTGATAAGAATGCTATCTCATTACTGTGCCGCGGCACAAAGCGATTGGGATTTATATATCCCTACAGTATTATTTGCTTACCGTTCAAGCGTACACGCTTCTACAAAAGAAAGTCCTTACTATTTAGTATTTGGAAGAGATCCATTGTTACCTTGTGATTTAATACTGCGGGATAATAGCTCATCAAGCAATTCTGGGGATATTCGTGAGTATAAAACAGAGCTATCTAATCGCTTAAAGTTAGCTTGGTCAGTAGCAATAGATCATAACACCAAAGCTCAGGAACACCAGAAATTAATGTATGATAAAACCGCTCATCAGTAAAATTAGATATCGGTGACAGAGTCTATGTTTTTACACCTCAACCAAAGAAAGGATTATCGCCAAAACTGCAGAAACTTTGGAAAGGACCATTTCGAATATTATCATTAACTGAGACCAATGCCCTAGTTGTTCCGGTAAACCAACCTCGTGCCACAAGGCAATGGATTAACTTCAACAGATGTAAAATCGCTAAAAATCAACATACTCCAGTATTCCCACCTTCGGATAATAAAGAGTCAAGCTCAGAGACTCGAACGTTAAAGGATGATGAAGAACCTTGGATAAACGACAGCGATGTTTCACACTTTGAAGAACCACCAAAACCTCATTCCAAAATGACAAATTGTCCCTACAATTTGCGCTCTCGACGTGTGATTGACCCGAAAAGCAATACAATTTAAGACTATATAATTCTCCATTCAACATCAGCAATTTCTTTGATTACTTCATAATATGCTTGATATTCATAACTTACATGTCATGAATTTTATGTTCTACAGTTTCATCAATAATTCTTCACCTTGTGTATGTTCATGTTACTATGCTGTCATTATGAACACCGGGTATAGGTTGTTACAAATATGTTTATATTGTTTTCAGTTTTCATGTATCATTCTCTGTATTATTACATTATTGTAGTATTACATTATCTTTCACTATCACATGTATTTTATTGCTCTATGTCAATTATTGCTGTTCTATTATTGAACACTATTTTAACAAAAATCCTTGTCATAGTCAACATTCAAGTTTTCGTTTATCTGTCGTTAATGCTACAACTACATGTATATCGCATTTTCTTCAGTGCTTTCTTACCATGTTTCCTTTTAATGACAAAACTTTTGTAATATCTTCTTCTTTTGGAGTCATTACATATAATAGACCTTTGTGAACTGGTATCATCCAAATTTTCAAGGTGCCTATACTAATGATACTCTCCAACTAATGAATCTTATTTCCTTCCAGCCATGGAATCTTTCAGGACATCACTAGTCGTTGCGATGGCTGGAGGGATTGATCCCGAGACTGGCAGAGCCGGCACGTCCCTTTCAGGACCGGTGGAGGTAGCTGCACTTTTGGTGTCTAGATCACCAAATTTTAGATTAATAACCGAGTTTCATTCTTTAATAAAAAATGAGCGGAGTATTCCGGAGTGGGATACCAAGATGTTCCACGGCCTGTCTGAGCTAGACCTCATAGAAGCCCCGTCAGCAACCCAAGTTTGGAATCGTCTTCAACGATGCCTCTCTCATAATGGCGGCGCAGAATTGGTCATCGGACAGACCGTGGGACTAGCCCCCCTCATGTCTCGGATACCCGCTCTAACATCAATTCCTGTGGCAGGGATAGATTTAGGTACGTGGGAGGTGCGTCGTGGCTATGGCCTTTCAGCTCGAAGGGAGTGCTGTACCACCTTCCACAGCTATTTTGAGGGCATGCGTGGACACACAGATGACCAATGGTTCGGAGTCCGCTGTGCCCGAAAAATGGCGCATTTGGCCCTTCATGGGTTGCGTGCTGGCCGCAGAGTAACTATGCCCACAACTGAGCTTGAGAATCCAACAATCTCCGTCTTCCTTCCCGAATTGATAGACGACGGATTCCTCTTTGAGGAAGATTATCCGGTTCTAGCGATTCGGAGTGGGGAGATGGATGGTTGGGACTCTCGCAGAGGCTCCCCTATTCCCCCTGACGGAGCTGACAGTCCGGTTCGTCCACCTTCATACCGCTCCTGCTCACCTCCTCCTCCGTATGAAATTCCTCCAACTTGCGACGCCAGCGTAAATACCCTCCCTCTCACATATATGCCTACATGTAGTCACCAATTAAATCCTACGGAGCCCTTTGGTCGTCAGTGCGATCAAGCACTTGCCCTTGCCAGGCTCCGAGAATACACTCAAAAATTTAGCGATGCCCCCACCCCAGTAATGGATACTACCCTATTAGGCCCAACCCTTCCGATCCCGTTTTTCCCAACGACCATCATATATATCTTGCTTCTAGAGCTTGTACCCCAATTTCAGACAAAGCCTCGCCTGTGGAAGGCGGTCCTTTCCATGGTTTTGGAAATCATTACCCAAAACCAATGGGAGATATCTATCCCAACACTCCTCTTATCCCCTTCCACCCCACAAATCCTCCTTTTCGGCCCAGTAGAATTAAACCCCATATCTCACCCTAATGTGGAGTACCACCACATCCTAGACTTGGGAAATTTGGTTCTAGGAAGAGCTCCTCACGCTCGATGCTCGAGTTGTGGGAAACTCTATCCACCAACCCCTCGTTCAAGGTTGTGGCGGTCATTAATCATTTTAGTCCTGCCTTATGTTTCCGTCGTTATAAGGTATTTTTTAGATACCTACATCGACTGTTTCCCAACATAAGGCGGCTATGGTTAACTTCGCATCCAGTAGCCCGTTCATACCCTGCATTTAGGCTATCCCACCCTGCAATTCCGTATTCCTCATCAGAGACTGTTCATGAGATCATCCCTAAGTTATACACCGTTTCCTTTCCTTTTTCAGTTAAAATATAAGTACATAATAAGTTAAAAATATCAGAAGACTATAATAGGTTCCAAATTCGTTACCTATTATATTAGAAACAATCATGTCGCGAGGACGCGACTTTTCTCGCCGGATAAGATATGTAACCTAGGACAGATCTTTTATTCGTGAAAAGTATCACGAGACGATAAATCAAAGTGAGAAATATATAGTAAGAAATTAATAATAATATTCAAGCTCCCCCTGCCACACCGAATGTAAAATATAAATCATAAAGATAATGTGATAGTATCATAAGTTAAAATAAATGAAAATAGATTCTACAAGCTAAATGACGCTGATAAGTAAATTGCAAATAATAGGTTTAAACTGCCTAGTAAATTAAAAGTGGACAAGGATTATCATTCGAGCGCATAATTAAACTTCAATTTTACATTCATTTGGTCAAAGGGCGTTGCCGGTTCGAATGGTCACAGAGGAAATAGAACTGTAACAACACTGTTGGGTAATTCGAATGGTGTTAAGACACACCTTATCATCAACAATGGATCGCGTGGAAATGGAAATAAATCAAGAGCGACGCCTGTCAGATCATTGAATGGAAATAATGGATTCCGCGAGATCAAGCAATGGGCCCATGAAAAATGGCAAGAATGTAATTTCCGACAGCCAATCCCACGTCAGGAAACAGAGAGGTGTTGCGTATTATCAAGAAGATACATTCCTGTGAATTAATCGTGCAGTGAAACTAACACTATTTAAAGACTGTAATATTTCTAACCCGGACACAAGACGCACTCGGAGCTTTTGAAGAACTCATAGTTGATTTCGATTGAAATTGTGAACTTGGTAAGTGTCTTTCCTTCGGGGAGTTTGCATGAACCGGTTCACAAGGACAGTGAAATCTATACTGGTAAGGTAGTGTCGTCGAGTCCGTGTTCTTGGAAATGAGAAAATCTTGTAATGCTATTGAATAAATTCTATCTTTCCTAAATTGCTTTAAAAAATAATCTTCACATAATTCGGGTTATATTGTGTCTCAAGGATCCTGAGCGGTTCAGGTCCAAGTGCTAGTTATCTTTAGGAGATTTCTAAAACTAAGTTGAATTTATTACTGTATTGGCGAGGCACGGTTGCCGCCACGGTTTCTAGTTTTGGTACCTCCTTCAGATACACACGTATATTTGGAAGTAAAACCTTCCAAATATTACAATATTATCTTAAGAAATGCCAGGAAGCTACGTAAACATGCCAGGTTTCGTGATGCCTTCGTTAACCCTGATCGAACACCTATGCAGCAGAGTATACACAAAAATCTTTTGTCAGAGTTGAAGCAGCGGCGTGATAAAAATGAGGACGTTGTTATCTATCGTGAAAAAGTCGTTCTTCGCAATGATCTGAGAAATTTCTAACACCGCTTTTACACCATCCATGTTTGCCTCCGAAGACCGCTCCAGATGAGTGTAAAAGTAATTGGCTTATTTTGTGCATTGCTCAGTCCCTTCTCTACAAGCTAGATGAACTTCGCGCTTTGATTCATGCAACGAAACCGCATTTTGCATGTGTAATAGAGACTTGGATTACTCCCGAAATTGATAATGACATTGTAAACATACAAGGCTGTAAACATTTTCGTAACGATCGCAGAGACAACGTCAATGATGTTAGAAAAGGTGGCGGAACAATAATTTATTCATCAATGAAATTGTGTGTTGATTCAGTGGAATTCCCTTCTTTTTTGATAAAGCCTTATGGCATCGAATGTAACTTTGTTCGAATTCAAGAGCTAAGCCCTACATTGTCATATTTGTTGTGTGTATATCTTCCTCCAGATTTAAATTCGGACACAATTGCAGCTTTTAGACAATTTGTGACAGAATTATTTGATTACATTTTGCAAACGAATCCAGAGGCATCATTCTATGTTTGTGGTGACGTAAACAGGCACGATCTCTCCTTTTTCTCAAATGATTTTGACCTACTGAATATTGTCAACGTTCCTACATATGGTGGTACAACTTTAGATAAAATGTTTGTTGATGATAATTTTGCTCACTATTGTGATGTCACTATTGCCCCTGCACTGGGAAATGCTTTCCATGCTCATAGTATTGTTGTTTCAAGAAATGTACCATCGAATATCATCAGATCAAAGTTGCATAAAGTTTATGACTTAACACGTTCTCACATCAATTGTTTTCGCACTCAACTTAATACTGTTGACTGGTCTTCTCTGTTTAAAAACAGTTGCCTAAGTGATTGTGTTGCTTTTTTCTGTTATCAGTGGAACATGGCAATGTCAGTTATCCCTGTATCCTATGTCAAGTTTTCATCTGAAACTAAGGCGTGGATTACACCTGTTGTCATCGACCTAATAAATAAGAGGTGGAATGCTTTCCGAGACGGCAATTATCCACTCTATTATCACTACAAAGAGAAAGCAAAAATAGAAATCACAAAGTCTAAAAAACTTTGGAGTGACAGGATGTGCTCATCTCAGCAAGGTATATGAACAGTCGTAAATGATGTACGTGGTAAAAGTGAAACCAGGTCTGCGAACCGTATCATTTCACTATTTTCGGATGTAACTACCGCTGTTGAATCAATAAGTTCAATTTTTTCTGAGTTTTTTGTTTCATCAGATAGTTTTCCAGTTCTACCTGTAAATGAAAGTGTTGATCAACTCTGTAATGAAGAGTGTATAATAAAGTTGCTGTGCAATTTAAAGGCAAATATTTCTTCTGGTAGTGATGACATGTTACCAATTCTTCTAAAGGACTCTGCTGACATTTTATGTAGGCCTTTATGTCACATATTCAACTTGTCATTTATTAGTGGTCGTGTTCCGGTAGCTTGGAAAATTGCCGACATTTGTCCTGTTCCTAAAACTACACCAATTAGAAAAGATCAACTAAGACCAATCTCTCTGCTTCCTGTATTAAGTAAAATTTTTGAAAAAGTGATTTTGTTGAAGTATCGTTTTCCACTTATTGTTATGATAAATGTCAGTTTGCGTACCGTCCTAATTCCTCTACGAATTGTGCTTTGATACGTATACATGAAAGCTTATTGAGTCTTTTGGATGACAAAAATGTTCGTGCAGCTCATTTGATAACTTTTGACATGACACATGCCTTTGATGGCATTCTTCACCATTTGCTATTGTCTTGTATTGTCAAGCTTCCTCTACCTAACAGAAATATATTTGCCAATTGGATTAACAACTATTTATGTGATCGTAAACAGCGAGTTAGACTGGGTGACACCCGGAGCATACTTATTCCAGTATCAAGTGGGGTGCCCCAAGGGTCTGTTCTTGGACCGTTTTTGTTTGCTATCTATATGTCATCATACAAAACAATTTTTCCATCAGTTTGTAATGTGAAGTATGCAGATGATGTTTCCCTGATAATCCCTGTTTATAATGATGTTGCAGATGATTTGTATTGCGTAAATGAGGAAATTGAACATTTTCGAAGTTGGTGTTCGCAAAACGGAATGTCAATAAATTTTGCCAAATCTAAAGTTCTGACTGTTAATTTTTCTCAAGCACCTGTTTCTCCAGTTCCAAATATGGCGAATGTACATGCAATTAAGGTTTTGGGCTTGATTTTTAATGAAAAGCTGACATGGTCTGATCATTTTGATTTCATTTTTAAAAAAGTGTCTCAAAGATTGCATATAATACGTATTCTGAAACCTATTTTGTCTCATGATAAACTGATTCTTGTATATAAATCCATTATTCAATCAATTTTGGACTATGCCTCTCCTGTTTTTATTCATCCTGGCATTATTCTTGACTCAAAATGCATGAGTGTTGTGAAGCGAGCTTTTCGTATCATCCATGGTATACATGTTTAAACATGCAAAGACTGTGATATCCTAAATTTTATTCACCGTAGAAAGCAGCTCACATTAAAACTTTTCAAAAATGCTCTATTTTGTGAAAATCATATCTTACATGATAGTGTTCCTGATATGTCTTCACAGTGGACGAATAGTGTTGTACGAACAACGCGAAGACAAAATGGCTTTACTTTTTCGTGCTCTATTCTGTATAATGAATCATTCAAGTGATGCACGGTGTTTGCAGTTCATTAGGTCTGTTAAGTTTTCGCGGACCTCCTCCGATTCTCATTTGGGGGTCTTTTGTTTTTCAATAAACGCTTATTCTATTCTATATCATTTGCGATCACGTCAGTATATTTCCAAGATACTTCATATTCCATTGCAAACTGCTTGCTGGCTTTCAAGCGTTGTTGAAGGAGTATTCTGATGATTAAGCTGAGATTAAGCTTTCTCTTAATTTTTCTAACTTCATTTTTTTGTGACTTGCATGTTTGCATCCGTTTTGCGCTGTGAGCCTCTTTATGGTACAGCGCTATATAAATACAGCATAATAAATTAGACCTATATGAAGATGTTCCAACGTTGTATATTACTCTCATATTGAGCATAGCAATGTTGTTAGCAAAAGCAATATTGTGTGACATTGTAATAAATATTATTATTCACATATTGAAGATTTAGTATCAATTTCATCTGACACTATTACGGCAATGCACGCAATGGCATTAGATCAGATCATGATAGAGCAAACTTATCTTATCGTGACCACAGCCTGATGTTTCCAAATGATAGTCCCACTGTAGTTTTCCTCAAAAACTGCCCAGGATCTCAAAATTAGCCCAGGGACCTAATCGTCATTATGCACTAGAAATTTCCGTCAAATTTACAGGCCCAATCAATTACAATTAAAAATACTGACAAATACAAAGGGGAATGTGACTGTTGCCCCCGTTCGACGATGTACATGTACAGTCTTGTTATTATGTAAACCGGCAGATAATTCTATGATTACAAAAACTTGTGAACACAGCCACATTACATCAAATAAAATGACAACACTTTTAAAAAACGGACAGTATATTCAATAAATGCATAAACATTGTTGGTTAAAGACCAGCATGAAATCTTCAACAAAATGAACTGAATCGAAATACGTTTAAGCGTCATCTAATTATTGCGTTCAAGAGTTCATCGACAGCAAAATTAGCCTGTTTTTCTACTCTAAACTGAAATGTAAGACATGGATCCATTGCATTGTTATACTAAAATTAACTGGTAATATCTGCACCTACCTACGTAATACGAAAATATGCAAATATATCAAAAAGGCAACTTGAATATTCATGCAGTGGCACTAAATCATCACCTTGATTTTTAATGTCTGTTTCTGAACGTGTTCTCCTGTTTTATATTTTGACAAGTGACTTTCACAAAATTAGAGCAGCATTCTAAAAATTCCCGCAATCGCACAGTAATGCCAAGATTAGCGGAACTGCGTCAAATGGCACAGCTGTGGGAGCCCTGCAAACATTAGCATGTGGCTCTCGAGTTTCCTAAGCATGAAAAAACTTCAGCACTTTTGTGAATTCAAACCAAAAACATTCAGTATTAAGCGTAAGACACAATACATTTTCTATGACATCGACATTTTATCACCAAATTCAGACGGCTTCCTTATATCTGCAATATTAATCGATTGTTTATTTATTGCCTCAAACTAATTACCACATAGGTCTGCTGACAGACCGACTCCCTCAAAAATGTACGATATTCAAAATGTGATAATTTTCAGCAAAATCAAGACATGATCAGTTTTCGAGGACATTGACTTTACTAAATGAAAGATGTTAATTCGGCGCATTGGAACGGCTTTCAGCCGCATTGCACCTATGGCGCAGTTTTCAAAGTAGAGTTCTAGTTTCGCATCGCGCTTTCCCAAAAACGGATTCAACAACAAATACATTTGTCGGATAACTTTGAATGAATATGGCAGAGCATGTATATTGATGGCAATGTTGTCCATATCTTCGTTAAGTTCCATGCCAATCGTTGTTCGATAATTTGTAGATTCTGTAGGCTTCACACCACCAAAACATCTGCATAATCACGCCTAATGAACGCATGTCAAATTCACAACAATAATGATTCAGATCCAAAATATAAAACAAGCAGGTGTTAAATAAGGAAAACAGATATTGATGCAAATTGAGTTGGTAGAATCAGATGATCGAAATTATGATGACATCTGCGAAAGTTCTATTTTATCTCAGCAATTCGTCCTACATCAATGACTCCCATTGCAAAACTCCCATTCTTCGGAAATTTCATCACAATTTTGCAGACGCTGATACTTCTAGAGCCAGATTCGATTTCCTCATGCTGCATCGAGTGATATCCTCACGAATCGAAGTTAAACAAATCTACAGCAAAGCTTTGACATCTTGAAAATCAAAAATGTCTTTCCTGAGTATAGAATAAAATTGATTTAGATATGATAATTTGTTTTACTTTTCAAATCCGTTGCATCCCTGGATACAGACATAGTGGACACCAAAAGCAACGTGCACGTATAAAATTTGGTCATTCGAGGGAACCCGTCACAATTATATAAGCACAACTGGTATTCGACATTGGTATCCTTATCGTTGTTAGCTAGTCATCTACTTAGATTGGACGTCAAAAGTACCGTGTGCAGGCAAGCGGCTACATCATGGGTAAATGTGGCTTACGACAGGCTTCACCTTCGCGTAATTGACTTTGTTGAGCCCTGTTAAACTAGATTTAGCCATGATACAACCATTACATACAGGAGTTCATGGTCATACCATGGTATGGATAAGATCACATTTACGAACTCACGTAAGTCAATGACCGAACTATCATTTCGTAGCTTCATATTGCTAGCATTTATAAAATTAACTTCGTTACTTTGAGTCTATTAGCGGCATGAATATAAACAAACTCAACATCAAATGTACATTTCTATCTGAGAATTTGCATGCAGATGACCGCAGATTTCGCCGATTAACATCAACTGTTCTTTGAATGGCTTGGTATAGGATCTGCTGCCTCTAACTACAATAGCCTTACGAAACATTCATGAATCCTGTCAAAACCACCCCTGTTACGATCCATACCAGCTCATCTAGAGAACAGCTTTTCCCTAACCACCGCACCATCACAAGACCAATACGCTATTAATTAAGCATAATCGGACAATATTCCACAAATGAACTGATTTTCACATTTATGTCTGTCATCTGTCCATGCATATCTAACATTGATTTCAAATGGATATTTCATATTTGTTACCAATCGGCAAGCATATTCAGGACATCTCACCACGGGTACTTTTGAAGGAATTTCCATGTCAACTCAAAGAAGTAAATGTTTTAAAATATACAAGAGAAAGCTCTGAAACATCACACCTATTCAATCCAATGCTGCAATATGACAAATGAGCAAATTGAAGAAAGAGTTTTGGGACGATCACTGTGGACACGTTGATGAAGGTATGAAACTGTGACTGGTGAAAGTGACACGCTGATTGCGCCTGAAATAAGACTAAAAGCGGAAGCACAAACGTGTGGGCATGCTTTCACTATTTATCCATGTAGTCAACAAGCAAAACTTACCTCGATCAAGAGCCGTCGCCATTTCAAATGTTCGAAGGAAATCTGTAAAGCAGAAAATGCAAAAATCATTGGAAAATAAGGAGCATTATCACACTGCCAATTATAATGCATGCTTTGTGCCTATGTTATTCTCGTAACGTAATAGGCTTCATGCATTCAAATTATATTTCAATTTGATATCTATCATAGAAATAAGATGTTGCGTAGCGGCTCTGGCCTATTTGAAAACAAAAGTCGTGTGGAATATGCTCTTTCATTAGGTTATAGAAAGGAGAACTGTTCTGCATGCACTGCATAGGTATTATGCTTTGATCGGTTTATGAATATATGGTAAAATCCAGTAAGAAGTGGTCTGTTTCTTTTCCTCTCAAGAAAACTCTCGAAAATTTCTTTTGGTAATGGTATATATTTATATTTGATTCTTGCAAGATACAGTATGTGTGCTAAACCACATTATCAGTACTATGAGGAAATCTGTAGCCGAGTTTCTGATTTCTGTGACGACGAAAGGTAATTCAATGTACATGAATATACAGGATGGCCGCCAACAGGAGGTTCTTCATACTTCAGTTGATGCTAAAAACAGCTTTCTATATTGGTCAAACCTCGCGTCCTTTTAAGCATCGTTTTAATGAACACAAGCATGCTGTAGATAAAGATAATGTTGATTCGAGTGCTATGGCTATAGAAATAAACAGTTTATCTGAAGTTTACTAGAATGGAAATTGACTCAAGGTCGCGGCACATCCGGGGAAATAAGTTGGGGCATGAAGAACCAATTAAAAGCTTCGATTTACTCATGTGACTGATTCTAACCCAATGATGCAGACGTTGGCAGGTGCATCTAAGTGAAAATGCGTGCGATTTATGTGCCACTATTGTGCATTGCATGAAGCTTTACTTCCATTCTAGAAGCGTTATTGTTATAAAATTCTATGGCTATGGCAGAACATTGTCTGAAATATAGATCAAAACGTTTGACTGATTTTGACCTTGAAATTCTTGATAAGTGCAAAGATGCATTGGACACTAGACTGACTAAAGCTCGTTACATTAAACAGTTGATTCCAAAAGTCAATCGAAGAAAAGAGTTGACGGTATTTTAAATATCTCTCAACCGATAGCATTGTATACAAGCAGCCCACATGAGCGGCCAGATCAGTTGATTTTAGCGAATTACCCCCTGAGGAAGAGCGAACGCTTGAAACGCGTAGGGGTTGTACATATCTTTTTAAGGAGAGACGAAAGCTGTTTTCAGCATCAACTCATATATGAATATATTTATTCTTTTTACATCAACAGTTTACTGAGGACATGTACTCATAACTTGATATCTCGAATCATTCATCATGAATTCAGTAAGCTGACAATCTAGACCGATTGTTTAACTAAACAGCCTGCAATAGACGGGATTCTAAATTGGAATTTTTGAAACAGCCCATACAGCTATCATAGGCTACTGATTCAATAACAAGAACCAATACCTAGAAACAGCATGATTGTATAATGCTTGCGTGCTTTACGGTTGTATATGCACTGTATCCATGATAATATCCAGAACTCATGAAAAGTTTGCCTTCTGCTGTTGAGATAAAATCATTAGAAGATGGAGATGCAGCCTTTTTGTAACACATGAAATATTCAATAGCTGATAATTAAATTATGAATGCACGTGTAACATTACTATTGAATGCAGCTGTATTCAAGGGGTCGAAGGTTCGCATGCCGTTACAAGTAATAGTGCATGTCCTTCCGATGATAGGTCTTCTATTGACGTGACACCAATGAAACACTCCTTGCTGAGCACATTCTCAGCACAGGGGGTTTTCAATTCATTGCCGATTGGCCGAGGCTTTCTGATTTCGATTCTAAACTCGATAACTCATGTAGACAGACTTAAAATAAGAAAACTACCTACATGTAGGTTCCTTAACTTTGACCTTTTTCCTTAACCCTTTCTAACTCAGATGAGAAATAGGTGCATGCAAAACCAGCAGTCCTAAATGCCAATTTATAACGTAAAAAGTTGTTTTTTAAATAAAAGTCATCTCAGCGAACTTTCTTCAGAAAATAATGCGAAATAAACTTAATTTTCGCATGAAAAATGCAGCTATATACTATTAATTTAATATTAAAGATATTAATTATTTAAATATTTGAAGATTTAGTTCAGGAAAACATTAATTTCCATCAGAACAGTAATAAAGTCACCTTATATGCTCACTTTTCACAAATCCACGATATATCTATTTTTAGATAATTTTTCCTTGCAGAAATTCAAAGTGCTATTATGGAAATACCATTATTCGTAAAATGTTCTTTCGATAACCCTGAAATTTTTGCATGTGTCTTTTGGGTGCATTCTCATTTTGGAACTCCTTTCATCTGTTTCAACGATGCATAGTTTTTGAATAACAACCTCTTGAAAAACAGTTAAAAAAGTGCCTACATGTAAGTCAGTTCTTGGTCAAATTATCATTGACTTCAATAAAAGTTACATCAAAATCATCGAAATTGAGAAAGCAGCATATTTTCTAAACTAATGATGAAAATTCAATGATTTTTGGGTTCCAGCCCATTTTTCATGAGTATTACCCCTGAGAGGGATCAAATATCCTGCATCATTTTTGACTTCTGAGAAGTCGATGGGGGCGTCTTACCCCACCCTACCCTACTAAGTACAATCGAAGTTCAGAAACTGCAATTTTGCTTCAGTTTCCTGCATCACTGTCATTCTTCGCAATCACGTGAAACATGTACATCACTCACTGGTGGAGTTTCAATCTGAAAATAAATTTCTTAACAACCTTAACGGAGGCAAATTGAGATACCGTCTGCTTTGCTCCTTGTCTACGAACAAGTCAAAAGAAAATTCGATCTGAGGTCATCGATCACTGTGAAATGAAACCTACGTGTATGTTTTGACTATTCGACTATTATTCCTATGTAGGTTCTTCATCAACGACTCAGACTTAATTTTAGGGATCTTCGTGCAGGATTTTAGCTTTTTAAATGAGCTTTAGGTACCTGTTTTCTCACAGCTGTCCTTTTGTTGCAGGTGTGAGTGTAACTTTTGCATTACATCTGAAGCAGAGCGATCTATCTTAGAGCACTATTTTAACGAACTGCTTTTCTTGAGCTAATTTCTTGTTCATGCAACAATCACAATTTATTTATAAACATTACTAAGAATTTTTGGGGAGCCGGTCATTATACAATGCATGACACATGTACAGTTAGCAGGCATTTCATCAGACACAAATATAAAGTTATCAAGTACTTTGCTTGTCCCGAGTGAGAATAATGGTCCATTAGAAAAAGTAATTTATTCAACAGAAAAAAGACACTAGTTAGTAACATAGGATCGATCCTTCGGAGTCAATCACTGCTTGGCATTGGTCAATCAACTTCTTGACCTCTCGCCGCACAGCATCTTCGAGTTGTCGAGCCCAGTGCAACGCGGCCTGTTGAAGATCGGTATGGTCCTCGAAATCCCTCTTGCTGAAGTCTGCTTTCATCCAATTGAAAAGAAAACGATCACACAAATTCATGTCAGGACTATATGGACTCTGGTATGCGGTGTCCATCTCTCTGCTTTCCAGAAAGTCTTTCACCACTCGAGCATTATGTGGTCGGGCATTGTCCCACATCCACAGGACTTCTGACAGACGAATGGGATTGGATCTGAGAGCCCTCCACAAGTCACCAGTGTGCCTGATGAATTCGATGATCTTGGTGGCATCAACCTTCCCGCCTGGTGGAACAGCTGTGATCGAGAAACGCTTGTTCGCCGTAAAAGCAACCAACAGCATCACCTTCTTGCCTGCCAATGTTCTTCGGGCCACTTGAGGACGCGGTTGGTCTGGTCCCAGCCAAGCTCGATTCTGCTGTCTGCTGCTTCTTTGGTTGTCCCAAAAGGTAGACCCACGTTTCGTCGTGGACTGCGAATCTGCGAATCCACTCCTTCCTGATGGAAAACTCGACGAAGATGTGTGGCTCAATTCACTCGATTCGCCCTTTGCTCATCCGATAGTGCATGTGACCCAAATTGATGCCACATTGCGTAGTCCGAGGTGGTCGGCAAGAATCCGGTGAACGATCGACTTGCCAATTTCCAAGTATTCAGCAAGCTCTCGGACACTAACTTGGCAATCATCAGAAACAAGATCATCAACTGCTTGGATTATTGCAGGTGTCCTGGTAGTCTTCGGACGGCCCAGCGAAGGGCAATGAACAGCTTGATCAACCGAATCTTCACTATCAGAGTCTGCTGCAACTCCAGCACCATCATTGCCAATACGGAATTCTGAATACCACCGGAAGATGGTAGACTTCCCCGGAAATGCTGTTCCGTAGACTTGAGTCAACTCACCAAAGCAGTCGGTTGCAGTAATGCCAAGCCGGAATCTTGTGAATGCGTAGAACTTGAAGTTGTTCATGTCTAAAGAAGTCATTACTATTTCATGCGTTGCACTCACAGAATTAGATTGTCTAATCGCATCACTTTGCTAGAAGTGCAAACTGATTCAAGCAGATGGCACATACAGGAACTTAATAAGAGGGCAAAAAGAAATTTTTAATACTTTACACAGATAGGAAAAATAGTCGTGCGTCGCTTGCGGATTGCTTTGAATTCTTTCAAAATGCTCCGATCGCCACGATTCCTTCAAATTTGAATAATTCAGATCATTGCGCAAAAGTTTTCTCGATAATGTTTGGCCCTCCGATCATTTTAAAAAAAAATTAGCAGGCGCATGAAAAAACGTTCACAAACTTCTCTGTAGAACTTGACATCGGCCGTGTCTCTTTGCTGTGTGATCTGGTTGATAACAGTCACTGAAACTTCGCACAATTTGACGTGTTTAATGTTGAACTGACTGCTGACTGTTCGATTGCTATGGTATTATGTCAGCAGATTGTGCCATTTCATTTACGTTACATGTTCCAATGCTTCCCTTCTAGTCAAACGAAAGAAGAGACGACATGTCTAATTCTGTGGTTGCACTGTTCTGATATTCTCTTCTTTGTCTGACCACTGACAGGGTTGTGTTGAATGAAAATGGCTCCTGATTGGTGGGTAGTTTTCTCAGATACAGTGCATTACGTCACACAAGTGGTTCAATGCTAAATCAACAGCAAACACTGTCTGCTTCGAAATTCTCATTAATTTCGGGACAGCCAAAGTAGCTCATCTGTAAAATGAAGTAACTCACCAGTAAATGCAAGAATCGATTAAAACAGGTGCAAGACTTTGTCAGACTAACAAGGAATTCATGAGAACTTAAAATCAACACTGAAGGCCTGCGAAAAGTTGATGAGTGCCAAGGAGTTTAGAAGCCATATTGAAGTCTGGAGGTTATCCTTGGAACGAAATAGTTCACGTGCGTCTTCAGATCAACGCTTCGTATAAATTCTGTGGTCTTATCACCAAACTTCGTATTATAATCAAATCTTAAGAATTCTTGAACAATGTTTGTTGGCAACATTGAAACACAACACCCCGGTATCTAAAAATTCAATTGTCTTCTCTATGATTGTGACGTTAAATTTAGTTCGAAAAGTAGAAATACTGCAAAATATATCCGGAAACTTGAAAATCTACAAGTGCGTCTAGACTTTTTGTGGAATCTGCACAACTATCAGACATGACAAGAAACTATAGCAGAACCGTATGTTACAGTAGGGTCTGCTGAAAACTCGGATAGCCTTTATATTGATATTAAAATGATTGTATGTAGCTCAACATTTCCAACCATCAGACATGACGAGAAAAAGTTTGGTTCCATAGGAATATTGCTGTGCTATCAACATCTCTTAGAATCAACTTCGATGAACTAATTTTAAAAAGATAATATTCGATTTTAAGAAAACTTTACTTATCGGAACATTTATTTTCTTATTCAAAGTGCACAAACAGTAATCAGACATGCAATTTTCAAAGTGCGCCATCTCTGAAAAATTAATAAGCTTTAATTTAAAATGATTTTACTTCGAATTATCTTCAGTTGAATAGAAGCTAAGCCTTAATCAAGAAAAGTAATAGATTAGACAGAACGGTCAACAAGATAATGCGAGAATTAATTTTTATATGCAGAAAGACAGGACATTGTCTTGTGTGGAAACTGGAATACTGGAAAAGGGAAATGACATTGTCTAGAACGTAGAAGTGAATAGAAATTGCAACAACAAGTCAATTGAAATCATTCTTGATCCTTATAACCTAATGATTTTGATGAAATATCGTTCGATTAATCAATTATCGGAAATTCTTAGAATTCTCTACATACCGACTAGAAACGACTTACACAGAGGAGTTGAACAGCAGCTGATCAGCGTCGGTGATGAATGATAAAATCATTTGATGCACAAACGCTATATAATCGATGGGTGTAACCGTCTGAATACAGCTGACAGACTCCAGGGCTGTGCACGTATCAATTTAGTTTCAGTTCCTTTCAGCTCAGCTCGCCGTTGTCATGGCATATCAGCTGATCTCCGCCATCTTCTTTCACAATGGAGGCTGTCTGTACTGTGACGGCCAAGTCAGAAGAAATGAATGATTGCTCAAAAATGATTTCATCTTCAATCAGGATGTTGACAGACCTGAGGGCGTTCACCCATTTAAGGCTAAATGATGCAACACCGATATCTCCATCTCCATGTAACTTAAGAAATGATTAAAAAAAAACTTGAAATGAAATTGCTATTTTCAACTATTTGATTGAAATTGAAATGTTGTGTTTTGAATTAATTGAAATTTTAGTCATATACTATATTGGATTACTATATTATATTATTTCTCGTTTTCCTCAGTGGACATTGGAAAGCAGACCATGAACTTCATTTTGATCTGCCGCATGACTCTGTTTCCCAGCAAAATTGTATTTTCTACAGAGCTGATGATAAAAAACGGATCACCAAAATTTCGCTGAAATTCAATCGATTCTCATGTCTTTCAATCGCGTCGTACATCAACGTGCCATACATCATTCGAGAGTTTGTATTCTCAGTTTTAAAATGAGTCATAAGAGACTTGTATCCGTTGTTGTATTTGATGAGCAGTGCTCAAAATATGAAAATCACTCAATTTACAAATCGCATTTTTTTCAATAGGAAAAGATGTGAGCATGAAACTGAACGAGCATTTTCTGACCTCTTCTTCAACATTTTTTCTCATTACCGTTGAAGTTCGAATCAAACTTCCGAGCTAGCGAATCAAATAACCGAATCAAACTTCCGCGCTAACGAATCGGATAACCGAATCAAACTTCCGCGCTAGCCAATCAAATAATCGAACCAAACTTCCGAGCTAGCGAATCAAATAATCGAATCAAACATCCGCGCTAGTCAATCAAATAAACGAACCAAACTTCTGCGCTAGCGAATCAAATGATCGAATCAAACTTCCGCGCTAGCCAATCAAATAATCGAATCAAACTTCTGCGCTAACGAATCAAATAATCGAATCAAACCTGAGCGCTAGCCAATCAAATAATCGAATCAAACTTCCGCGCTAACGAATCAAATAACCGAATCAAACTTTCGCGCTAGCGAATCAAATAATAGAATCAAACTTCCACGCTAACGAATCAAATAACCGAATCAAACTTCCGCGCTAACGAATCAAATAATCGAATCAAACTTCCGCGCTCACGAATCAAATAACCGAATCAAACTTCCGCGGTAACGAATCGGATAATCGAATCAAACTTCCGAGTTAGCGAATCAAATAATCGAATCAAACTTCCGAGCTAACGAATCAAATAATCGAATCAAACTTCCGCGCCCACGAATCAAAGAATCGAATCAAACTTCCGCGCCCACGAATCAAAGAATAGAATCAAATTTCCGCGCTAGCCAATCAAATAATCGAACCAAACTTCCGCGCTCACGAATCAAATAATCGAATCAAACTTCCTCGCTAGCGAATCAAATAATCGAATCAAACTTCCGAGCTAACGAATCAAATAATAGAATCAAACTTCCGCGCTAGCGAATCAAATAATCGAATCAAACTTCCGCGCTCACGAATCAAATAATAGAATCAAATTTCCGCGCTAACGAATCAAATAACCGAATCAAACTTCCGAGCTAGCGAATCAAATAATAGAATCAAACTTCTGCGCTAACGAATCGGATAACCGAATCAAACTTCCGCGCTAGCCAATCAAATAATCGAACCAAACTTCCGAGCTAGCCAATCAAATAATCGAATCAAACTTCCGCGCTAGCCAATCAATTAATCGAAACAAACTTCCGCGCTAGCCAATCAAATAATCGAATCAAACCTGAGCGCCAGCCAATCAAATAATCGAATCAAACTTCCGCGCTAACGAATCAAATAACCGAATCAAACTTCCGCGCTAGCGAATCAAATAATAGAATCAAACTTCCACGCCAACGAATCAAATAACCGAATCAAACTTCCGCCCTAACGAATCAAATAACCGAATCAAACTTCCGACCTAACGAATCAAATAACCGAATCAAACTTCCGCGCTAGCGAATCGGATAATCGAATCAAACTTCCGAGCTAGCGAATCAAATAATCGAACAAAACTTCTGCGCTCACGAATCGGATAATTGAATCAAACTTCCGCGCTAGCCAATCAAATAAACGAACCAAACATCCGCGCCAACGAATCAAATAATCGAACCAAACTTCCGCGCTAGCCAATCAAATAACCGAATCAAACTTCCGCGCTAACGAATAAAATAATCGAACCAAACTTCCGCGCTAGCGAATCAAACAATCGAATCAAACTTCCAAGCTAACGAATCAAATAATAGAATCAAACTTCCGCGCTAACGAATCAAATAATCGAAACAAACTTCCGCGCTCACGAATCAAATAATAGAATCAAATTTCCGCGCTAGCCAATCAAAAAACCGAATAAAACTTCCGAGCTAGCGAATCAAATAATAGAATCAAACTTCCGCGCTAACGAATCAAATAATCGAATCAAACTTCCACGCTAGCGAATCGGATAATCGAATCAAACTTCCGAGCTAGCGAATCAAATCTCGGCGTTAACGAATCGGATAATCGAATCAAACTTCCGAGCTAGCGAATCAAATAATAGAATCAAACTTCCGCGCTAGCGAATCTCATAATCGAATCAAACTTCCGAGCTAGCGAATCAAATAATCGAATCAAACGTCCGCGCTAACGAGTCAAATAATAGAATCAAACTTCCGCGCTAGCGAATCGGATAATCGAATCAAACTTTCGCGCTAACGAATCAAATAATCGAATCAAACTTCCGCGCTAACGAATCAAATAACTGAATCAAACTTCCGCGCTAACGAATCGGGTAATCGAATCAAACTTCCGCGCTAACGAATCAAATAATCGAATCAAACTTCTGCGCTAGCGAATCAAATAATCGAATCAAACTTCCGCGCTAGCCAATCAAATAACTGAATCAAACTTCCGCGCTAACGAATCGGGTAATCGAATCAAACTTCCGCGCTAACGAATCAAATAATCGAATCAAACTTCCGAGATAGCGAATCAAACTTCCGAGCTAGCCAATCAAATAATCGAATCAAACTTTCGCGCTAGCCAATCGAATAATCGAATCAAACTTCCGCGCTAGCGAATCGGATAATCGAATCAATATTCCGCGCTAGCCAATCAAATAATCGAATCAAACTTCCGAGCTAGCCAATCAAATAATCGAATCAAACTTCCGCGCTAGCGAATCAAATAATCGAATCAAACTTCCGCGCTAGCCAATCAAATAATCGAATCAAACTTCCGCGCTAACGAATCAAATAATCGAATCAAACTTCCACGCTAGCGAATCGGATAATCGAATCAAACTTCCGAGCTAGCGAATCAAATAATAGAATCAAACTTCTGCGCTAACGAATCGGATAACCGAATCAAACTTCCGCGCTAGCCAATCAAATAATCGAACCAAACTTCCGAGCTAGCCAATCAAATAATCGAATCAAACTTCCGCGCTAGCCAATCAAATAATCGAACCAAACTTCCGCGCTAACGAATCAAATAATCGAACCAAACTTCCGCGCTAGCCAATCAAATAACCGAATCAAACTTCCGCGCTAACGAATCAAATAATCGAACCTAACTTCCGCGCTAGCGAATCAAATAATAGAATCAAACTTCCACGCTAACGAATCAAATAACCGAATCAAACTTCCGCGCTAACGAATCAAAGAACCGAATCAAACTTCCGCGCTCACGAATCAAATAACCGAATCAAACTTCCGCGGTAACGAATCGGATAATCGAATCAAACTTCCGAGTTAGCGAATCAAATAATCGAATCAAACTTCCGAGCTAACGAATCAAATAATCGAATCAAACTTCCGCGCTAACGAATCAAATAATCGAATCAAACTTCCGCGCTCACGAATCAAAGAATAAAATCAAATTTCCGCGCTAGCCAATCAAATAATCGAACCAAACTTCCGCGCTAACGAATCAAATAATCGAATCAAATTTCCGCGCTAGCGAATCAAATAATCGAATCAAACTTCCAAGCTAACGAATCAAATAATAGAATCAAACTTCCGCGCTAACGAATCAAATAATCGAATCAAACTTCCGCGCTCACGAATCAAATAATAGAATCAAATTTCCGCGCTAGCCAATCAAAAAACCGAATAAAACTTCCGAGCTAGCGAATCAAATAATAGAATCAAACTTCCGCGCTAACGAATCAAATAATCGAATCAAACTTCCACGCTAGCGAATCGGATAATCGAATCAAACTTCCGAGCTAGCGAATCAAATCTCGGCGTTAACGAATCGGATAATCGAATCAAACTTCCGAGCTAGCGAATCAAATAATCGAATCAAACTTCCACGCTAACGAATCAGATAATCGAATCAAACTTCCGAGTTACCGAATCGGATAATCGAATCAAACTTCTGCGCTAACGAATCAAATAACCGAATCAAACATCCGCGCTAGCGAATCGGATAATCGAATCAAACTTCTGCGCTAGCGAATCAAATAATCGAATCAAACTTCCGCGCTAGCCAATCAAATAACTGAATCAAACTTCCGCGCTAACGAATCGGGTAATCGAATCAAACTTCCGCGCTAACGAATCAAATAATCGAATCAAACTTCTGCGCTAGCGAATCAAATAATCGAATCAAACTTCCGCGCTAGCCAATCAAATAACTGAATCAAACTTCCGCGCTAACGAATCGGGTAATCGAATCAAACTTCCGCGCTAACGAATCAAATAATCGAATCAAACTTCCGAGATAGCGAATCAAACTTCCGAGCTAGCCAATCAAATAATCGAATCAAACTTTCGCGCTAGCCAATCGCATAATCGAATCAAACTTCCGCGCTAGCGAATCGGATAATCGAATCAATATTCCGCGCTAGCCAATCAAATAATCGAATCAAACTTCCGAGCTAGCCAATCAAATAATCGAATCAAACTTCCGCGCTAGCGAATCAAATAATCGAATCAAACTTCCGCGCTAGCCAATCAAATAATCGAATCAAACTTCCGCGCTAACGAATCAAATAATCGAATCAAACTTCCACGCTAGCGAATCGGATAATCGAATCAAACTTCCGAGCTAGCGAATCAAATCTCGGCGTTAACGAATCGGATAATCGAATCAAACTTCCGAGCTAGCGAATCAAATAATCGAATCAAACTTCCACGCTAACGAATCAGATAATCGAATCAAACTTCCGAGTTACCGAATCGGATAATCGAATCAAACTTCTGCGCTAACGAATCAAATAACCAAATCAAACATCCGCGCTAGCGAATCGGATAATCGAATCAAACTTCTGCGCTAGCGAATCAAATAATCGAATCAAACTTCCGCGCTAACGAATCAAATAATCGAATCAAACTTCCACGCTAGCGAATCGGATAATCGAATCAAACTTCCGCGCTAACGAATCAAATAATCGAATCAAACTTCTGCGCTAGCGAATCAAATAATCGAATCAAACTTCCGCGCTAGCCAATCAAATAACTGAATCAAACTTCCGCGCTAACGAATCGGGTAATCGAATCAAACTTCCGCGCTAACGAATCAAATAATCGAATCAAACTTCCGAGATAGCGAATCAAACTTCCGAGCTAGCCAATCAAATAATCGAATCAAACTTTCACGCTAGCCAATCGCATAATCGAATCAAACTTCCGCGCTAGCGAATCGGATAATCGAATCAATCTTCCGCGCTAGCCAATCAAATAATCGAATCAAACTTCCGAGCTAGACAATCAAATAATCGAATCAAACTTCCGCGCTAGCGAATCAAATAATCGAATCAAACTTCCGCGCTAGCCAATCAAATAATCGAATCAAACTTCCGCGCTAACGAATCAAATAACCGAATCAAACTTCCGCGCTAACGAATCGGATAACCGAATCAAACTTCCGCGCTAGCCAATCAAATAATCGAACCAAACTTCCGAGCTAGCCAATCAAATAATCAAATCAAACTCCCGCGCTAGCCAATCAAATAATCGAACCTAACTTCCGCGCTAACGAATCAAATAATAGAATCAAACTTCCGCGCTAGCCAATCAAATAATCGAACCAAACTTCCGCGCTAGCGAATCAAATAATCGAATCAAACTTCCGCGCTAGCCAATCAAATAATCGAATCAAACTTCCGCGCTAACGAATCAAATAACCGAATCAAACTTCCGCGCTAGCGAATCAAATAATAGAATCAAACTTCCGAGCTAACGAATCAAATAACCGAATCAAACTTCCGCGGTAACGAATCAAATAATAGAATCAAACTTCCACGCTAACGAATCAAATAACCGAATCAAACTTCCGCGCTAACGAATCAAAGAACCGAATCAAACTTCCGAGCTAACGAATCAAATAACCGAATCAAACTTCCGCGGTAACGAATCGGATAATCGAATCAAACTTCCGAGTTAGCGAATCAAATAATCGAATCAAACTTCCGAGCTAACGAATCAAATAATCGAATCAAACTTCCGCGCTAACGAATCAAATAATCGAATCAAACTTCCGAGCTAGCGAATCAAATAATCGAACCAAAATTCCGCACTCACGAATCAAATAATCGAATCAAACTTCCGCGCTAGCCAATCGCATAATCGAATCAAACTTCCGAGTTAGCGAATCGGATAATCGAATCAAACTTCTGCGCTAACGAATCAAATAACCGAATCAAACTTCCGAGCTAGCGAATCGGATAATCGAATCAAACTTCTGCCCTAGCGAATCAAATAATCGAATCAAACTTCCGCGCTAGCCAATCAAATAACTGAATCAACCTTCCGCGCTAACGAATCGGGTAATCGAATCAAACTTCCGCGCTAACGAATCAAATAATCGAATCAAACTTCCGCGCTAACGAATCAAATAATCGAATCAAACTTCCGCGCTCACGAATCAAAGAATAGAATCAAATTTCCGCATTAGCCAATCAAATAATCGAACCAAACTTCCGCGCTCACGAATCAAATAACCGAATCAGATTTCCGCGCTAACGAATCAAATAATCGAATCAAACTTTCGCGCTAGCGAATCAAATAATCGAATCAAACTTCCGCGCTAGCCAATCAAATAACTGAATCAAACTTCCGCGCTAACGAATCGGGTAATCGAATCAAACTTCCGCGCTAACGAATCAAATAATCGAATCAAACTTCTGCGCTAGCGAATCAAATAATCGAATCAAACTTCCGCGCTAGCCAATCAAATAACTGAATCAAACTTCCGCGCTAACGAATCGGGTAATCGAATCAAACTTCCGCGCTAGCCAATCAAATAATCGAATCAAACTTCCGAGCTAACGAATCAAACTTCCGAGCTAGCCAATCAAATAATCGAATCAAACTTTCGCGCTAGCCAATCGCATAATCGAATCAAACTTCCGCGCTAGCGAATCGGATAATCGAATCAATCTTCCGCGCTAGCCAATCAAATAATCGAATCAAACTTCCGAGCTAGCCAATCAAATAATCGAATCAAACTTCCGCGCTAGCGAATCAAATAATCGAATCAAACTTCCGCGCTAGCCAATCAAATAATCGAATCAAACTTCCGCGCTAACGAATCAAATAACCGAATCAAACTTCCGCGCTAACGAATCGGATAACCGAATCAAACTTCCGCGCTAGCCAATCAAATAATCGAACCAAACTTCCGAGCTAGCCAATCAAATAATCAAATCAAACTCCCGCGCTAGCCAATCAAATAATCGAACCAAACTTCCGCGCTAACGAATCAAATAATAGAATCAAACTTCCGCGCTAGCCAATCAAATAATCGAACCAAACTTCCGCGCTAGCGAATCAAATAATCGAATCAAGCTTCCGCGCTAGCCAATCAAATAATCGAATCAAACTTCCGCGCTAACGAATCAAATAACCGAATCAAACTTCCGCGGTAACGAATCAAATAATAGAATCAAACTTCCACGCTAACGAATCAAATAACCGAATCAAACTTCCGCGCTAACGAATCAAAGAACCGAATCAAACTTCCGAGATAACGAATCAAATAACCGAATCAAACTTCCGCGGTAACGAATCGGATAATCGAATCAAACTTCCGAGTTAGCGAATCAAATAATCGAATCAAACTTCCGAGCTAACGAATCAAATAATCGAATCAAACTTCCGCGCCAACGAATCAAATCGTCAAATCAAACTTCCGAGCTAGCGAATCAAATAATCGAACCAATATTCCGCACTCACGAATCAAATAATCGAATCAAACTTCCGCGCTAGCCAATCGCATAATCGAATCAAACTTCCGAGTTAGCGAATCGGATAATCGAATCAAACTTCTGCGCTAACGAATCAAATAACCGAATCAAATTTCCGAGCTAGCGAATCGGATAATCGAATCAAACTTCTGCCCTAGCGAATCAAATAATCGAATCAAACTTCCGCGCTAGCCAATCAAATAACTGAATCAACCTTCCGCGCTAACGAATCGGGTAATCGAATCAAACTTCCGCGCTAACGAATCAAATAATCGAATCAAACTTCCGCGCTCACGAATCAAATAATAGAATCAAATTTCCGCGCTAGCCAATCAAATATTCGAATCAAACTTCCGCGCTCACGAATCAAATAATCGAATCAAATTTTCGCGCTAGCGAATCAAATAATGGAATCAAACTTCCGCTCTAACGAATGAAATAATAGAATCAAACTTCCGCGCTAGCCAATCAAATAATCGAATCAAACTTCCGCGCTCACGAATCAAATAATAGAATCAAATTTCCGCGCTAACGAATCAAATAACCGAATCAAACTTCCGAGCTAGCGAATCAAATAATAGAATCAAACTTCCGCGCTAACGAATCAAATAATCGAATCAAACTTCCACGCTAGCGAATCGCATAATCGAATCAAACTTCCGAGCTAGCGAATCAAATCTCGGCGTTAACGAATCGGATAATCGAATCAATCTTCCGAACTAGCGAATCAAATAATCGAATCAAACTTCCACGCTAACGAATCAGATAATCGAATCAAACCTCCGAGTTACCGAATCGGATAATCGAATCAAACTTCTGCGCTAACGAATCAAATAACCGAATCAAACTTCCGCGCTAGCGAATCGGATAATCGAATCAAACTTCTGCGCTAGCGAATCAAATAATCGAATCAAACTTCCGCGCTAGCCAATCAAATAAATGAATCAAACTTCCGCGCTAACGAATCGGGAAATCGAATCAAACTTCCGCGCTAACGAATCAAATAATCGAATCAAACTTTCGCGCTAGCGAATCAAATAACCGAATCAAACTTCCGCGCTAACGAATCAAATAATCGAATTAAACTTCCGCGCTAGCGAGTCGGATAATCGAATCAATCTTCCGCGCTAGCCAATCAAATAATCGAATCAAACTTCCGCGCTAACGAATCGGATAACCGAATCAAACTTCCGCGCTAGCCAATCAAATAATCGAACCAAACTTCCGAGCTAGCCAATCAAATAATCGAATCAAACTTCCGCGCTAGCCAATCAAATAATCGAACCAAACTTCCGCGCTAACGAATCAAATAATCGAATCAAACTTCCGCGCTAGCCAATCAAATAATCGAACCAAACTTCCGCGCTAGCGAATCAAATAATCGAATCAAACCTGAGCGCTAGCCAATCAAATAATCGAATCAAACTTCCGCGCTAACGAATCAAATAACCGAATCAAACTTCCGCGCTCATGAATCAAATAATAGAATCAAGCTTCCGAGCTAACGAATCAAATAACCGAATCAAACTTCCGCGGTAACGAATCAAATAATAGAATCAAACTTCCACGCTAACGAATCAAATAACCGAATCAAACTTCCGCGCTAACGAATCAAAGAACCGAATCAAACTTCCGAGCTAACGAATCAAATAACCGAATCAAACTTCCGCGGTAACGAATCGGATAATCGAATCAAACTTCCGAGTTAGCGAATCAAATAATCGAATCAAACTTCCGAGCTAACGAATCAAATAATCGAATCAAACTTCCGCGCTAACGAATCAAATAATCGAATCAAACTTCCGAGCTAGCGAATCAAATAATCGAACCATAATTCCGCGCTCACGAATCAAATAATCGAATCAAACTTCCGCGCTAGCCAATCAAATAATCGAATTAAACTTCCGCGCTAACGATTCAAATAACCGAATCAAACTTCCGAGCTAACGAATCAAATAATCGAATCAAACTTCCGCGCTAGCCAATCAAATAATCGAATCAAACTTCCGCGCTCACGAATCAAATAATAGAATCAAATTTCCGCGCTAGCGAATCAAATAATCGAATCAAACTTCCGAGCTAACGAATCAAATAATAGAATCAAACTTCCGCGCTAGCGAATCAAATAATCGAATCAAACTTCCGCGCTCACGAATCATATAATAGAATCAAATTTCCGCGCTAACGAATCAAATAACCGAATCAAACTTCCGAGCTAGCGAATCAAATAATTGAATCAAACTTCCGCGCTAACGAATCGGATAACCGAATCAAACTTCCGCGCTAGCCAATCAAATAATCGAACCAAACTTCCGAGCTAGCCAATCAAATAATCGAATCAAACTTCCGCGCTAGCCAATCAAATAATCGAACCAAACTTCCGCGCTAGCCAATCAAATAATCGAATCAAACCTGAGCGCTAGCCAATCAAATAATCGAATCAAACTTCCGCGCTAACGAATCAAATAACCGAATCAAACTTCCGCGCTAGCGAATCAAATAATAGAATCAAACTTCCACGCTAACGAATCAAATAACCGAATCAAACTTCCGCGCTAACGAATCAAATAACCGAATCAAACTTCCGCGCTCACGAATCAAATAACCGAATCAAACTTCCGCGGTAACGAATCGGATAATCGAATCAAACTTCCGAGTTAGCGAATCAAATAATAGAATCAAACTTCCGCGGTAACGAATCAAATAATCGAATCAAACTTCCACGCTAGCGAATCGGATAATCGAATCAAACTTCCGAGCTAGCGAATCAAATCTCGGCGTTAACGAATCGGATAATCGAATCAAACTTCCGAGCTAGCGAATCAAATAATCGAATCAAACTTCCACGCTAGCCAATCGCATAATCGAATCAAACTTCCGAGTTAGCGAATCGGATAATCGAATCAAACTTCTGCGCTAACGAATCAAATAACCGAATCAAACTTCCGAGCTAGCGAATCAAATAATTGAATCAAACTTCCGCGCTAACGAATCGGATAACCGAATCAAACTTCCGCGCTAGTAAATCAAATAATCGAACCAAACTTCCGAGCTAGCCAATCAAATAATCGAATCAAACTTCCGCGCTAGCCAATCAAATAATCGAACCAAACTTCCGCGCTAGCCAATCAAATAATCGAATCAAACCTGAGCGCTAGCCAATCAAATAATCGAATGAAACTTCCGCGCTAACGAATCAAATAACCGAATCAAACTTCCGCGCTAGCGAATCAAATAATAGAATCAAACTTCCACGCTAACGAATCAAATAACCGAATCAAACTTCCGCGCTAACGAATCAAATAACCGAATCAAACTTCCGCGCTCACGAATCAAATAACCGAATCAAACTTCCGCGGTAACGAATCGGATAATCGAATCAAACTTCCGAGTTAGCGAATCAAATAATAGAATCAAACTTCCGCGGTAACGAATCAAATAATCGAATCAAACTTCCACGCCAGCGAATCGGATAATCGAATCAAACTTCCGAGCTAGCGAATCAAATCTCGGCGTTAACGATTCGGATAATCGAATCAAACTTCCGAGCTAGCGAATCAAATAATCGAATCAAACTTCCACGCTAGCCAATCGCATAATCGAATCAAACTTCCGAGTTAGCGAATCGGATAATCGAATCAAACTTCTGCGCTAACGAATCAAATAACCGAATCAAACTTCCGCGCTAGCGAATCGGATAATCGAATCAAACTTCTGCGCTAGCGAATCAAATAATCGAATCAAACTTCCGCGCTAGCGAATCGGATAATCGAATCAATCTTCCGCGCTAGCCAATCAAATAATCGAATCAAACTTCCGCGCTAGCCAATCAAATAATCGAATCAAACTTCCGAGCTAGCGAATCAAATGATCGAGTCAAACTTCCGAGCTAGCCAATCAAATAACCGAATCAAACTTCCGCGCTAGCCAATCGCATAATCGAATCAAACTTCCGCGCTAACGAATCAAATAATCGAATCAAACTTCCGCGCTAGAGAATCGTATAATCGAATCAAACTTCCGCGCTAGCCAATCAAATAATCGAACCAAACTTCCGCGCTAACGAATCAAATAATCGAATCAAACTTCCGCGCTAGCGAATCAAATAATCGAATCAAACTTCCGAGCTAGCAAATCGGATAACTGCATCAAACTTCCGCTCTAGGAAATCGGATAGCCGAATCAAACTTCCGCGCTAACGAATGAAATAATCAAATCAAACTTCCGCGCTAGCGAATCAAACTTCCGCGCTGGCGAATTAAATAATCGAATCAAACTTCCGCGCTGGCGAATCAAATAATCGAATCAAACTTCCGCGCTAGCGAATCGGATGATCGAATCAAACTATTGCCGTTGATCAAGGGAATTTTATGAACCGCATTTTAATGGAAGTCTTCATTGAAAGTCGATTTGTGCTTTTTTGGGTGTAAATTTCCTTGCTACTAATTGAATTTTCATCGACATGAGTTTATGATTCACTAAATTCATGTTTCAGTTTTTGAATCTGAATTTACATATTTTAAAGTTTATTGAAATCATTGTCTTTGATTATGTTATTTTGCTTTGCAAGTGGCAGGTTGCTTGTGATATGAGAGAAGAGAGAATAAAGTTTATATTTTCCAAATGAGAATCAAAAGTAACATAAAACAATTTCAGCACACACAAGCTCACATAAGTTATTGTAAATTATCGTAGACAAAACAGTAAAACAATTTCTTCGGCGTTCCGTTTCAGAAAATTTTACAGGAATGCGGTCTTTGCTAGTACTGGTATGATGATTAATAATTTCATACAGCGGATGATCAGGTTTGTGACACTTTCTATAAAAATTATTGTAGAATCGACAACGCCTTTATTGAAAAGATATCAAAGTATTGCTACAACTACAAATTGGTGAACAGATTATTTTCTGAACACGTTTGAATATTCGTTAAATTATCTTGCGACAATCATAGCTCAAAATTCCATACAGAGGAGAACAATAAAACAAGACACACTCGATATTGGCTCGGTAAACCGTCCATAAATCATCATGATTGAGAATAGGTTTCAAAACTTTTAGGAGGTATAATCTTCTCGAACAACGCACTTCAATCTCCTCAAAATGTGCGCTCCACTTTAAATTCGAACTCCAAGTGACACCTAACATTTTCAACTCAGTTACAATACTTATTGGGATTTCAAAATTGACATCGGGAAAGCGCTTCGGAAAATACATAGCTTTGGTCTTATTAATACTAATTTGAAAAATATTGCGTACAGCCCAATCCCTAAGATGACAAATTTCAGAGTTTGCCATTTCTGACGGGGAAGAAACTGACAATTTTGATATTGGCAAAATCTCATAAATGTCATCAGCATATTGAAATATTTGCGTTGAACATGCCAGTGGCATAATATCGCGACAATAGATCGCAAATAAAAATGGGCCCAACAAAGAGCCTTGGAGTGCACCACTGGAGATGGGTAGAAAAGAGCTGGTAACACCATTCATTCATAATCGTATATTTAATTCAAATGAAAATCAAGTTAGTCATGCAAAAGTTACAATCATGAGACAAAGATATAGAAGTAACTTAACACATGTCATGAAGACCACTATTCACCAGAGTCATATAAATAAAAAATGATGACCTTCGTCGAGCTGTCCTGATTTGAGGCACTATAAAGCGATCAGAACGGTCACTTTTACGTGGAAGAAACTGGAAGAGGCAATGAGATGGATCATGTGATCTTGAAAACATCGATGATGCGATGTTCTTGCGTCTGACATCAAGTGCTTCTAGGCAGTCTTTGTCACAATCTTTCCCACAGATGATGCGGTGGGCACGATTTTGTAGCTTCTCAATTTTTGTAGACAATTTCGCTGGTAGACAAATAAATAAAGGAGCACAGTATTCCAAAAGTGATCTGAGTGAAGTCTTATACACACACAAAAGCTCTTTTCTAGATAGACATGATTTCAACACTCTGAGACAAAAGGTTCTCTGTATGAAAATTCGTGTTACATTGTCAAAATGCTCATTCCATTTCAGGTTACTACACCACGTTATTCCCAAGATCTTATGAGAATCAACAAACGTAATTTCTGGTAGAGGAATGGGTTCACAGTCAGCAGATTTCTTAACAAATATACACTTGGTCTTAAAGAGATTCACTGACAGTTTAACATCAGCAGTCTATTTCAAAATGTTGCTATGCTCCTGTAAAACATGTTCATTTCTACAGTTTTTGTAAAGGGGAAGACAGACAGTAAAATCATCAATGTATTTGACCAAAACATGATCTTGATTAATCGCTCGAAGAGCTCCGCAAACCACATTAAACAGCAAAGGTCCAAAAACAGACCCTTGACTGACACACGAGTTCACACTGACAGCTTTGCTGACGGTTGCATCGACACGAACACTCTGTGTGCGACCAGAAAAGTAAGACATCATTGAATTTACAAAATAAATTGGGAAATTACATTCCTTTAGACGCTGAATTATCATTCCATGGTCAAGACTATCAAACGCCTTCTTCAAATCATATGCCATGATTTGAAT
Organism: Prostheceraeus crozeri; assembly: GCA_907163375.1. Taxonomy (NCBI): domain Eukaryota; kingdom Metazoa; phylum Platyhelminthes; order Polycladida; family Euryleptidae; genus Prostheceraeus; species Prostheceraeus crozeri. Next base: position 67,656 of record CAJQUW010007183.1, read on the forward strand.
TCCCACAACGTCACTTCTGTCGAATAGTTTCAAAACTTGCTCTTGAATTACGATGAAAGCGGTTGTGAATACCAGCTGCATCATGAAAAAATGCTGAAGCTCCTTGAACACCACCGACCTCAACACACTGAAATCTGTTTGACAAATAAGAAATCATTAATTTAACAAAACCATTTGGATAGTTCTGTAGTCTGTAACTTTTTGATCAGAATTGAATGGTCAATGGCATCAAACGCTCCCGAAAATCATAGTTGAGCAAAACACATCCGTCCATTTCACAAAGGTCCATAAGCTTCGTAACAGGATCGTGAATACCAATAAGGCAACAAGTTGTATCAGATTTTAATCTGTACGCAAATTGAAACTTGGGAAAACTTTGATGCATGAAAACACGCATGTGAAACACGAATGAATTGTCGTTGGCCATGGCCTAAATTAGGTGGAATGTATATAGCCACAAATACATGATGGTTCCGGCCGCTTTTGAAAAATACCACCAATGATTCAGAGGTATCACGAAAGTGAAGTTCACGAATATTAAAAACTTGTATACGCGAATGCACCCAAACAGCCACACCACCGCCGATGCGACCACCTCCATCACAGCAGAAACGCGGCAACCATCGATATGAAAAAGCAATGTATCATGTGTATCGTTAAGCCATGACTCTGTTACAATGAGAAAGTCTGGGGAAAAACACGAACAGGATAGTCTCCCCGAGTGATCATTTTCTAGAGATTTTACGATTTTCTACTGCCTTTCAAAATCGCTACAGATATTTGATTTGGCAGTAAGCTTTTTATGGTTTTTAGAGACATTTGTATGAGCTAATAATGCCTACTGCAATTCTAGAGAATTCTTACTGGCAGTCATGGCATCCATATAATGTTTAGCAGGCAAATATATCTGTAAATGTTTGCTGGAGACACGTGTCTCGAAACATTTATCGACGACAGACATAACCTCTACAAGAACGTTGAACTCAAGCATTTTTGTATAATACAGCAATTCTTTTACTGTAATATACAAAAGAAAGATATTTGTATATAAATCTCGTATTATTACCATCTAATGTATTCATAGGAATATGTACATGTAATACAATTTTATACGCAATTACAAAATTCTATCTCATCAAATATATTGTTATGTTTATATATTTGATATATTGATATTATGTCTACATCACATTTAATACTTATTATATTAAATATCACATGAATAAATGAATGTGATATGTAAATGTGCATGTATTATATTCATTTATTACTTGCTTTACACCTGTAAAAAGAACATTTGGTTTTATACATGCGTCCCTTCTCTTGCTACTTTGTCTCCTCTAAATGATTCGCTTTTGATGGAGTGTCACAATGCACGAGGCACATAACTAAGTCCTTCTAGTCTCTTCTTATCTCTCTTTCTCTCTCCGGAAACTCCGGAGTCTCCTCGAACTGTTTGTTTTTGATCAGGGCCATAGTGCGCGAAGCACAGGGGAACAAGCTTCCTCTTTTTATCTCTCTCTCTCTCTCACACACACACACACCCACTCTCTCTCTCTCCTTATCTCCATCTCTCCATTCAACTTCTTTTATTCTCTTTTCTCCATTTGAAAGCTGATTTTCTGATTTTGAATGTATCTTAGCTGGAATATTCAAGGTCACAATGCGGATCAGTTGTTCCCCTATTTGCAAGACTGTGATGTGATGACTAAAGGACGTAATGTATATACAGATATCCGTCACAATTTTTCTCTGCACACATCTCTCTCCCTACTGTGGAATAAACAACTCGTCGATCGCCTGCCTGTTAATGACTAATGAATGCCCTCATAACGACCTTTGGTCCATGAGTCACATGACAAAGAGGATGCGAGCGGAGACTGTGTATGCTATATCAACCAGGCGTCATCAATTGCAGAGTCATTCCTCTCAGTGCATCGTGCGTGTTTCAGTCATCCCAGCAGCGTCAATACAAGTCGTTCTACTGTCTTATACTTGTGGATTTACAAAACTTTTAACTACGCCTCAAGTCAGTCATTTGTGCTTTGAACATTCAGAGGATTCTGTCGTACAATTCGACTTTCACAACCATTTTCAGGATTACGCCGACGCATCTTTTCATTCTGGAAATAATTCCGATCTTCTCTTTTCTTGACATGGTACTAAAACCAAGCGGGTCACTCCTTTGTATTTGCCTTTGAGGTTATGCACAAGATAGAAAATCAATAAGGTAAAACCACAGCGCTTCGTGTCACAGACACATCAAGGGGTGGGACCTTGCAGTGCGAATGTTTAGCGCACGATCCCACCTGACACGAAGCGCTGTGGTTTTACCTTGCTGGATTTTTATCTTGCACATAACCTCAAATAAAAGGCAAATACAAACGAGAGACCAGCTTGTTTTTAGCACAATGCCAGGAAAATTGAACTACCTCCTGTTCCTAACCTTCAACATCATCTTCATCTACACGTTTTGATTCGCATCATTCTGACTCAACTACCTAATATCTCTTCACTTTCGCTGAAAACCATTAAACAAGTGATTGATTATATTGCTGAAAAGTCATTTGAAGTGAAATTATATTGTAATCAAATATTCGATCCACACACCGCTACAGTCGAACAAATAATCGAATAATACAAGTTGAATCTCTGAAGGAGGATTGGAGAAAATGAGAAATATAATGTGAGTTTTATTATTATTTTTAGGTACTGTTCAATACCTCAAATTCGGTAGTTTTGAATCCTGGTGGATGATGTAATGTATCCACAGGACTTAAAATTACGCTTGCTTGAGGTTCGATCGGCATTTATATTATTCCTAATTAATCGCAAAATATCGTGAAAATTGTTGCTTGTCTGAATGCGTTTATAAATTGATGTCTGTAGGCCTTTTTGGCAGTAGACGATTGATGTCTGTAGGTCTTTTTGGCAGTAGAAAATTACTGCTTTTTGCAGTAGACAATGCGCGATAATTCTACTGCGAAATTTTATGGGATTTCCATAGAAAATGATCACTAGGGTCAAATCATCCATTTTTCCCGGAGAAACGATTGATCAGGCGTTAATCATTAAAAAAATGGGAGCATTTGGAATTTGTCACGCAGAAATCGGCACAATCTTTCCTTTCCTAATGGTAACGTTCAACCCAGCATCTCTCCGACGCTTCAAATCAGCACGTAATGTTCGTTGATGTTCCAATTGACTTGGAGTGAGATCAGGCTTTATGTAAACACCACGATAGTCAGTTTGATTTCTTAAGCTCGGAGCACTTTTCAAAATAATTGTCTTATCTTCGGACGATCGAAGAACAACCTTAATAGGACGATTCGGATACCTTTACGACCAATTCTGAGACAGCGCTTTGGTTTAATATCGTCATCAACACCAATGATAGAAAATAAATCACGAATGGCACCTTTATTATCGTCCATTTCATTGGCTGAATCACTTTCTGGTTCCTTAACGCCAAAGATAATGAGATTACATTTCAGAAATCGTCTCAGTTATGACAGATGGCAACATCTGCGGATATATTGCAGGGCTTGAATTAAAGCCTTCAGATTCAGCAATGTTTACAGCATCCTTCAATGCTTTGACGAGCTGACTTTTACTTAATTTGCTAATTTACGTTGCCGACATTCGCCGAACTTCCACAGAAGAAACAGAATCGGATTCTCCAGAGCTCATACTAATTTGATGCGCAAAAAAGTGACGTCAATAGAAATGACGCTCGGTCACGTGCAAAAAATCAATAATTCGGCTTCCGACGGACAGGGGGACCACCACTGAAGCGCTAGTAACAGCTGATTGTTTGCAGTGGACAATACCCAACTGTTCAAGCACGCCAACACCAAACGAAGAATGATCAAGGTAACCAAGATCACGTGACGATGATAGAAGCGACGTAATTCCAACTATGCGAGTAAATGCGCCAAAGCGACAATTGCTGAATATTACTTCACGCTGAGACAATACAAAAGCGACAACCGTCAACCGTCGAAGAAGAAGGTCGTGTCTGCTGGTGTTCTGGTCATTTTCGCGTCGCTTCGTTTTTGTCGTTCTCCAAGTGGGCTTTGCGAGCTGAAATTTACATCTTCGGATTCGGCTTATGCTCGACAGTCCTTTGGGCTTCATCTTTTGGCTTGAAAGTTGTTGGTTCTCCAGTTTTTTGGGATAATCTCCTACCTAACCAGAATTGGCCTGTGATCAGTGTTCATTTGTCTTTTGTGATGTCCACATCGAGGAAAGGTAGTGACGTTTCAAAGCATGGAATGCCGTGTACCGCATGCAACATAGCTATCGACACAGACTTCATACAATGCCGATTTTACAGTAATGTGTTTCACACAATGTTCCGGTCTGTCTGCTTCGGCTGGTAAAGCTCTATTGTCTGTGGATAACCTGATGTTTCTCTGCAATAAATGTAAGTCTGTGAGTTTCGGAGATATACTGGCTCGCTTTGCATCGATTGAGCAAGAATTGGTTTCTTTGAGGAGTCAACTCAACTCGAAAGTTGCGTTTGATATTGGTGGTATAATAAGTGATGCCTTATCTGAGCATGAACAGAGAATGGTGAAGAGAACAAACATCATGATTTTTGACCTCGATGAATCTGCATACCCATATTCCACTGGTGTTCAAGATAATAAACGAGTTGTTCACGATGTGATTGATACCCTTGACGTCGATAGTGATGACATTGTGTCCTTCACTAGAGTTGGGAAGCAAAATGAAACTAAACGTAAAGCAAGGCCTGTTAGAGTTCAGCTACGAACAGTTAAAGAAAAGTTTCATTGTCTCAAAAACTCGAGGAATTTGTTGGCCTCTCAGTACAGAAGAGTCTTCATTAAACCAGACTTGACGTACTCGCAACAATTTGAAAGAAAACAGTTGATGGAAGAACTTAACAGAAGGAAAGAGGAAGGCGAAGACATTATTATCAGGAATGGAAAAATTCTACCTCGGCCTAATCCATCTGCTTGACTAACTCAGACTGTTCCTTTGCCCAGCATCTGCTTATCTAACGCGAGATCTGTGGTTAATAAGATGGAGGAATTGAATATTTTTGCGCGCACTTATCTTCCTGATTTTCTATGCATTACCGAATCCTGAATGAACTGTGATATATCAGATAATTCAATGAGCATCCCTGACGACATACTTTACCGTGCGGATCGCAAAACAGGACAGAAGGGTGGAGGTGTCTGCTGTTGGATGAACAGCAAATTCTTGGTGACCAGCTTGTTTGCAGAATCTGAACAATCAGATGTTGATCTGCTTCTTAGTGTGAAGTATAACCGCTTCAAATATTTGTTGGTATTATTGTATATTCTTAAAGGTGGTTCTCTCAACGACCATGCTGCTCATCGTGTAATGGAATATGTTGTCTCTACCATTGATAACTTTCTCCTTCGATATCAAGGATATCCTGTTTATGTCTTGGGTGACTTCAACAGAGTGAGCTGTGCGGATTTGGAAATTTCTTTTGAACTGAAGAATGTTGTGCATATGGCCACACGCGACAATGCTGTTTTGAATCTGATTTTGATTCCAGAAGTTAATGCTTGGCAATACGATCTCCCATCATATATCCTCCGCTTGGCTCGAGTGACCATGGCGTCATACTGTTGAAACCTCGTCGATGTCTTCTCACTAATCCCAACTTAACTGAAGTTATGGACTTACGCAGCTCCAACATCCAGCGTGCCCTTATCTCTTTGATGAATACGGATTGGAGTATGGCTTTATCAGGTGTTTCCCTTGACGCCGCTTGCTCTGCATTCTATGACATTCTGAATTGTGCTCTTGACATGATTCCCAGAGACTTTGTCCGCAAGTCGCCTTCTGAAAAAACCCTTGGATGAACAATACGATCAAGGTACTAATCAACAAAAGATACCATGAGAAGAATTGGTCATTATTTGCTGATTATAAGCAGAAAGTCAAAGAAAGCATCTATTCAGCAAAAATTCATTGGAGTAAGAAATTCAAAACCATTCATTGGAGTAAAATTAATTTAACAAACAATACTTCTCCAAGGCTGTCATTACACGGTGGATCTGTACTATAATTCCTTCAGTGTTACTATCATGATCATTCTATTCCGTGGTAATTTCTTCAAAACTACAAAAATTTGCATATCTCACAGTTGGGAGCAATTCCAACTGTGTTCACCTCGATTTCATTTAATAAAATCGAAACTGAATACACATTAGGGATTTAATAAATGCGGAGTTGCTACCCTATCTACTCTATGCTTCCGAGCTAGCGAATCGGATAACTGCATCAAACTTCCGAGCTAACGAATTGGATAATCGAATCAAGCTTCCGAGCTACCGAATCGGATAACCACATCAAGCTTCCGAGCTACCGAATCGGATAACTACATCAAGCTTCCGAGCTAGCTAATTGGATAACTGAATAAAGCTTCCGAGCTAGCAAATCGGATAACTGCATCAAACTTCCGAGCTAGCGAATCGGATAACTGCATCAAGCTTCCGAACTAGCGAATCGGATAACTGCATCAAGCTTCCGAGCTAGCGAATCGGATAACTGCATCAAGCTTCCGAGCTAGCGAATCGGATAACTGCATCAAGATTCCGAGCTAGCGAATCGGATAACTGCATCAAACTTCCGAGCTAGCGAATCGGATAATCGAATCAAGCTTCCGAGCTAGCGAATCGGATAACCGCATCAAGCTTCCGAGCTAGCGAATCGGATAACTGCATCAAACTTCCGAACTAGCGAATCGGATAACTGCATCAAGCTTCCGAGCTAGCGAATCGGATAATCGAATCAAGCTTCCGAGCTAGCGAATCGGATAACCGCATCAAGCTTCCGAGCTAGCGAATCGGATAACTGCATCAAACTTCCGAGCTAGCAAATCGGATAACTGCATCAAGCTTCCGAGCTAGCGAATCGGATAACTGCATCAAGCTTCCGATCTAGCGAATTGGATAATCGAATCAAGCTTCCGAGCTAGCAAATCGGATAACTGCATCAAACTTCCGAGCTAGCGAATCAGATAACTGCATCAAGATTCCGAGCTAGCAAATCGGATAACTGCATCAAACTTCCGAGCTAGCGAATCGGATAACTGCATCAAGCTTCCAAGCTAGCGAATCGGATAACTGCATCAAACTTCCGAGGTAGCGAATCGGATAACTGCATCAAACTTCCGAGCTAGCGAATCGGATAACTGCATCAAACTTCCGAGCTAGCGAATTGGATAACTGCATCAAACTTCCGAGCTAGCGAATCGGATAACTGCATCAAGCTTCCAAGCTAGCAAATCGGATAATCGAATCAAACTTCCGAGCTAGCGAATCGGATAACTGCATCAAACTTCCGAGCTAGCAAATCGGATAATTGCATCAAACTTCCGAGCTAGCAAATCGGATAACCGAATCAAACTTCCGCGCTAACGAATCGGATAATCCAATCAAACTTCCGCGCTAGCGAATCAAATAACCGAATCAAACTTCTGCGCTAACGAATCGGATAATCGAATCAAACTTCCGCGCTAACGAATCGGATAATCGAATCAAACTTCCGCGCTAGCGAATCAAATAATCGAATAAAACTTCCGTGCTAGCGAATCGGATAATCGAATCAAACTTCCGAGTTAGCGAATCAAATAATCGAATCAAACTTCCGAGCTAGCCAATCAAATAACCGAATCAAACTTCTGCGCTAACGAATCGGATAATCGAATCAAACTTCCACGCTAAGGAATCGGATAATCGAATCAAACTTCCGAGCTAGCGAATCGGATAATCGAATAAAAGTTCCGCGCCAGCGAATCGGATAATCGAATCAAACTTCCGAGTTAGCGAATCAAATAATCGAATCAAACTTCCGAGCTAGCCAATCAAATAACCGAATCAAACTTCTGCGCTAACGAATCGGATAATCGAATCAAACTTCCACGCTAAGGAATCGGATAATCGAATCAAACTTCCGAGCTAGCGAATCGGATAATCGAATAAAAGTTCCGCGCCAGCGAATCGGATAATCGAATCAAACTATTGCCGTTGATCAAGGGAAATTTCTGAACCGCATTTTAATGGAAGTCGTCAATGAAAAGTCGATTTGTGCTTTTTGTCTGTAAATTTCTTGCTTTTTATTGAATTTTTATCGACATGATTTTATGATTCACTACATTCATGTTTCATTTTTTGAATCTTGAAAGTGATATGGACTCATTCACATCTTTTAAAGTTAATTGAAATCATTGTCTTTGATTATGATTTTTTGCTTTGCAAGTGGCAGGTTGCTTGTGATATGAGAGAAGAGGGAATAAAGTTTATATTTTCCAAATGAGAATCAAAAGTAACATAAAACAATTTCATCTCACACAAGCTCACATAAGTTATTGTAAATTATCGTAGACAAAACAGTAAAATAATTTCTTCGGTGTTCCGTTTCAGAAAATTTTACAGGAATGCGGTCTTTGCTAGTACTGGTATGATGATTGATAATTTCATACAGTGGATGATCAGGTTTGTGACACTTTCTATAAAAATTATTGTAGAATCGACAACGCCTTTGTTGAAAAGATATCAAAGTATTGCTACAACTACAAATTGGTGAACTAATTATTTTCTGAACACGTTTGAATATTCGTTGAATTATCTTACGACAATCATAGCTCAAAATTCCATACAGAGGAGAACAATAAAACAAGACACAATCGATATTGGCTCGGTAAACAGTCTATAAATCATCATGATTGAGAATAGGTTTCAAAACTTTTAGGAGGTATAACCTTCTCGAACAACGTACTTCAATCTCCTCAAAATGTGCGTTCTAATTTAAGTTCGAACTCCAAGTGACACCTTACATTTTCAACTCAGTTACAATACTTATTGGGATTTCAAAATTGACATCGGGAAAGCGCTTCGGAAAATACATAGCTTTGGTCTTATTAACACTAATTTGAAAAATATTGCGTACAGCCCAATCCCTAAGATGACAAATGTCAGAGTTTGCCATTTCTGAGGGGGCAGAACTGACAATTTTGATATTGGCAAAATCTCATAACTGTCATCAGCATATTGAAATATTTGCGTTGAACATGCCAGTGGCGTAATATCGCGACAATAGATCGCAAATAAAAATGGGCCAAACAAAGAGCCTTGGGGTGCACCACTGGAGATGGGTAGAAAAGAGCTGGTAACACCATTCATTCATAATCGTATATTTAATTCAAATGAAAATCAAGTTAGTCATGCAAAAGTTACAGTCAAGAGACAAAGATATAGAAGTAACTCAACACATGTCATGAAGACCACTATTCACCAGAGTCATATAAATTAAAAATGATGACCTTCGTCGAGCTGTCCTGATTTGAGGCACTATAAAGCGATCAGAGCGGTCACTTTTACGTGGAAGAAACTGAAAGAGGCAATGAGATGGATCATGTGATCTTGAAAACATCGATGATGCGATGTTCTTGCGTCTGACATCAAGTGCTTCTAGGCAGTTTTTGTCACAATCTTTCCCACAGATGATGCGGTGGGCACGATTTTGTAGCTTCTCAATTCTTGTAGACAATTTCGCTGGTAGACAAATAAATAAAGGAGCACAGTATTCCAAAAGTGATCTGAGTGAAGTCTTATACACACACAAAAGCGCTTTTCTAGATAGACATGATTTCAACACTCTGAGACAAAAGGTTCTCTGTATGAAAATTCGTGTTACATTGTCAAAATGCTCATTCCATTTCAGGTTACTACACCACGTTATTCCCAAGATCTTATGAGAATCAACAAACGTGATTTCTGGTAGAGGAATGGGTTCACAGTCAGCAGATTTCTTAACAAATATAGACTTGGTCTTAAAGAGATTCACTGACAGTTTAATATCAGCAGCCTATTTCAAAATGTTGTTATGCTCCTGTAAAACATGTTCATTTCTACAATTTTGTAAAGGGGAAGACAGACAGTATTTAATCATGAATGTATTTGACCAAAACATGATCTTGATTAATCGCTCGAAGAGCTCCGCAAACCGCATTAAACAGCAAAGGTCCAAAAACAGACCCTTGACTGACACCCGAGTTCACACTGACAGCTTTGCTGACGGTTGCATCGACACGAACACTCTGTGTGCGATCAGAAAAGTAAGACATTAAATTTACAAAATAAATTGGGAAATTACATTCCTTTAGACGATGAATTATCATTCCATGGTCAAGACTGTCAAACGCCTTCTTCAAATCATATAACATGATTTGAATTCCCACAACGTCACTTCTGTCGAATAGTTTCAAAACTTGCTCTTGAATTACGATGGAAGCAGTTGTGAATACCAGTTGCATCATGAAAAAATGCTGAAGCTCCTTGAACACCACCGACCTTAACACACTGAAATCTGTTTGACAAATAAGAAATCATTAATTTAACAAAACCATTTGGATAGTTCTGTAGTCTGTAACTTTTTGATCAGAATTGAATGGTCAATGGAATCAAACGCTCCCGAAAATCATAGTTGAGCAAAACACATCCGTCCATTTCACAAAGGTCCATAAGCTTCGTAACAGGATCGTGAATACCAATAAGGCAACAAGTTGTATCAGATTTTAATCTGTACGCAAATTGAAACTTGGGAAAACTTTGATGCATGAAAACACGCATGTGAAACACGAATGAATTGTCGTTGGCCATGGCCTAAATTAGGTGGAATGTATATAGCCACAAATACATGATGGTTCCGGCCGCTTTTGAAAAATACCACCAATGATTCAGAGGTATCACGAAAGTGAAGTTCACGAATATTTAAAACTTGTATACGCGAATGCACCCAAACAGCCACACCACCGCCGATGCGACCACCTCCATCACAGCAGAAAGGCGGCAACCATCGATATGAAAAAGCAATGTATCATGTGTATCGTTAAGCCATGACTCTGTTACAATGAGAAAGTCTGGGGAAAAACACGAACAGGATAGTCTCAAATCATCCATTTTTCCAGGAGAAACGATTGATCGGGCGTTAATCATTAAAAACTGGGAGCATTTGGAATTTGTCACGCAGAAATCGGCACAATCTTTCCTTTCCTAATGGTAACGTTCAACCCAGCATCTCTCCGACGCTTCAAATCAGCACGTAATGTTCGTTGATGTTCCAATTGACTTGGAGTGAGATCAGGCTTTATGTAAACACCACGATAGTCAGTTTGATTTCTTAAGCTCGGAGCACTTTTCAAAATAATTGTCTTATCTTCGGACGATCGAAGAACAACCTTAATAGGACGATTCGGATACCTTTACGACCAATTCTGAGACAGCGCTTTGGTTTAATATCGTCATCAACACCAATGATAGAAAATAAATCACGAATGGCACCTTTATTATCGTCCATTTCATTGGCTGAATCACTTTCTGGTTCCTTAACGCCAAAGATAATGAGATTACATTTCAGAAATCGTCTCAGTTATGACAGATGGCAACATCTGCGGATATATTGCAGGGCTTGAATTAAAGCCTTCAGATTCAGCAATGTTTACAGCATCCTTCAATGCTTTGACGAGCTGACTTTTACTTAATTTGCTAATTTACGTTGCCGACATTCGCCGAACTTCCACAGAAGAAACAGAATCGGATTCTCCAGAGCTCATACTAATTTGATGCGCAAAAAAGTGACGTGAATAGAAATGACGCTCGGTCACGTGCAAAAAATCAATAATTCGGCTTTCGACGGACAGGGGGACCACCACTGAAGCGTTAATAACAGCTGATTGTTTGCAGTGGACAATACCCAACTGTTCAAGCACGCCAACACCAAACGAAGAATGATCAAGGTAACCAAGATCACGTGACAATGATAGAAGCGACGTAATTCCAACTATGCGAGTAAATGCGCCAAAGCGACAATTGCTGAATATTACTCCACGCTGAGACAAAACAAAAGCGACAACCGTCAACCGTCGAAGAAGAAGGTCGTGTCTGCTGGTGTTCTGGTCATTTTCGCGTCGCTTCGTTTTTGTCGTTCTCCAAGTGGGCTTTGCGAGCTGAAATTTACATCTTCGGATTCGGCTTATGCTCGACAGTCCTTTGGGCTTCATCTTTTGGCTTGAAAGTTGTTGGTTCTCCAGTTTTTTGGGATAATCTCCTACCTAACCAGAATTGGCCTGTTATCAGTGTTCTTTTGTCTTCTGTGATGTCCACATCGAGGAAAGGTAGTGACGTTTCAAAGCATGGAATGCCGTGTACCGCATGCAACATAGCTATCGACACAGACTTCATACAATGCCGATATTGCAGTAATGTGTTTCACACAATGAGGGAGTGTTCCGGTCTGTCTGCTTCGGCTGGTAAAGCTCTATTGTCTGTGGATAACCTGATGTTTCTCTGCAATAAATGTAAGTCTGTGAGTTTCGGAGATATACTGGCTCGCTTTGCATCGATTGAGCAAGAATTGGTTTCTTTGAGGAGTCAACTCAACTCGAAAGTTGCGTTTGATATTGGTGGTATAATAAGTGATGCCTTATCTGAGCATGAACAGAGAATGGAGAAGAGAACAAACATTGTGATTTTTGGCCTCGACGAATCTGCATACCCATATTCCACTGGTGTTCAAGATGATAAACGAGTTGTTCACGATGTGATTGATACCCTTGACGTCGATAGTGATGACATTGTGTCCTTCACTAGAGTTGGGAAGCAAAATGAAACTAAACGTAAAGCAAGGCCTGTTAGAGTTCAGCTACGAACAGTTAAAGAAAAGTTTCATTGTCTCAAAAACTCGAGGAATTTGTTGGCCTCTCAGTACAGAAGAGTCTTCATTAAACCAGACTTGACGTACTCGCAACAATTTGAAAGAAAACAGTTGATGGAAGAACTTAACAGAAGGAAAGAGGAAGGCGAAGACATTATTATCAGAAATGGAAAAATTCTACCTCGGCCTAATCCATCTGCTTGACTAACTCAGACTGTTCCTTTGCCCAGCATCTGCTTATCTAACGCGAGATCTGTGGTTTTGAACATTTTTGCGCGCACTTATCTTCCTGATTTTCTATGCATTACCGAATCCTGGATGAACTGTGATATATCAGATAATTCAATGAGCATCCCTGACGGCATACTTTACCGTGCGGATCGCAAAACAGGACAGAAGGGTGGAGGTGTCTGCTGTTGGATGAACAGCAAATTCTTGGTGACCAGCTTGTTTGCAGAATTTGAACAATCAGATGTTGATCTGCTTCTTAGTGTGAAGTATAACCGCTTCAAATGTTTGTTGGTATCATTGTATATTCTTAAAGGTGGTTCTCTCCACGACCATGCTGCTCATCGTGTAATGGAATATGTTGTCTCTACCATTGATAACTTTCTCCTTCGATATCAAGGATATCCTGTTTATGTCTTGGGTGACTTCAACAGAGTGAGCTGTGCGGATTTGGAAATTTCTTTTGAACTGAAGAATGTTGTGCATATGGCCACACACGACAATGCTGTTTTGGATCTGATTTTGATTCCAGAAGTTAATGCTTGGCACTACGATCTCCCATCATATATCCTCCGCTTGGCTCGAGTGACCATGGTGTCATACTGTTGAAACCTCGTCGATGTCTTCCCACTAATCCCAACTTAACTGAAGTTATGGACTTACGCAGCTCCAACATCCAGCGTGCCCTTATCTCTTTGATGAATACGGATTGGAGTATGGCTTTATCAGGTGTTTCCCTTGACGCCGCTTGCTCTGCATTCTATGACATTCTGAATTGTGCTCTTGACATGATTCCCAGAGACTTTGTCCGCAAGTCGCCTTCTGAAAAAACCCTTGGATGAACAATACGATCAAGGTACTAATCAACAAAAGATACCATGAGAAGAATTGGTCATTATTTGCTGATTATAAGCAGAAAGTCAAAGAAAGCATCTATTCAGCAAAAATTCATTGGAGTAAGAAATTCAAAACCATTCATTGGAGTAAAATTAATTTAACAAACAATACTTCTCCAAGGCTGTCATTACACGGTGGATCTGTACTATAATTCCTTCAGTGTTACTATCATGATCATTCTATTCCGTGGTAATTTCTTCAAAACTACAAAAATTTGCATATCTCACAGTTGGGAGCAATTCCAACTGTGTTCACCTCGATTTCATTTAATAAAATCGAAACTGAATACACATTAGGGATTTAATAAATGCGGAGTTGCTACCCTATCTACTCTATGCTTCCGAGCTAGCGAATCGGATAACTGCATCAAACTTCCGAGCTAACGAATTGGATAATCGAATCAAGCTTCCGAGCTACCGAATCGGATAACCACATCAAGCTTCCGAGCTACCGAATCGGATAACTACATCAAGCTTCCGAGCTAGCTAATTGGATAACTGAATCAAACTTCCGAGCTAGCAAATCGGATAACTGCATCAAACTTCCGAGCTAGCGAATCGGATAACTGCATCAAGCTTCCGAACTAGCGAATCGGATAACTGCATCAAGCTTCCGAGCTAGCGAATCGGATAACTGCATCAAGCTTCCGAGCTAGCGAATCGGATAACTGCATCAAGATTCCGAGCTAGCGAATCGGATAGCTGCATCAAACTTCCGAGCTAGCGAATCGGATAATCGAATCAAGCTTCCGAGCTAGCGAATCGGATAACTGCATCAAGCTTCCGAGCTAGCGAATCGGATAACTGCATCAAACTTCCGAGGTAGCAAATCGGATAACAGCATCAAGCTTCCGAGCTAGCGAATCGGATAATCGAATCAAGCTTCCGAGCTAGCGAATCGGATAACCGCATAAAGCTTCCGAGCTAGCGAATCGGATAACTGCATCAAACTTCCGAGCTAGCAAATCGGATAACTGCATCAAGCTTCCGAGCTAGCGAATCGGATAACTGCATCAAGCTTCCGAGCTAGCGAATTGGATAATCGAATCAAGCTTCCGAGCTAGCAAATCGGATAACTGCATCAAACTTCCGAGCTAACGAATCAGATAACTGCATCAAGATTCCGAGCTAGCAAATCGGATAACTGCATCAAACTTCCGAGCTAGCGAATCGGATAACTGCATCAAGCTTCCAAGCTAGCGAATCGGATAACTGCATCAAACTTCCGAGGTAGCGAATCGGATAACTGCATCAAACTTCCGAGCTAGCGAATCGGATAACTGCATCAAGCTTCCGAGCTAGCGAATTGGATAACTGCATCAAACTTCCGAGCTAGCGAATCGGATAACTGCATCAAGCTTCCAAGCTAGCAAATCGGATAATCGAATCAAACTTCCGAGCTAGCGAATCGGATAACTGCATCAAACTTCCGAGCTAGCGAATCAGATAACTGCATCAAGATTCCGAGCTAGCAAATCGGATAACTGCATCAAACTTCCGAGCTAGCGAATCGGATAACTGCATCAAGCTTCCGAGCTAGCGAATCGGATAATCGAATTAAACTTCCGAGCTAGCGAATCGGATAACTGCATCAAACTTCCGAACTAGCACATCGGATAACTGCATCAAACTTCCGGGCTAGCGAATCGGATAACTGCATCAAGCTTCCGAGCTAGCGAATCGGATAATCGAATTAAACTTCCGAGCTAGCGAATCGGATAACTGCATCAAACTTCCGAACTAGCACATCGGATAACCGCATCAAACTTCCTAGCTAGCGAATCGGATAACCGCATCAAGCTTCCGAGCTAGCGAATCGGATAACTGCATCAAACTTCCGAGCTACGAATCCGATAACTGCATCAAACTTCCGGGCTAGCGAACTCTATGTGCATAAAATCTTCTAGTTCAACGAATGTTTCAATTCAATGACGTTTGAAATGAGTTTTTAGCGGTGTCGATGAGGTGGTGATTTTCCAAAAGATAACTTTTATTACTGGAATTGAAAATGATCAAATTGTTGTGATACACAATTTATCTTATTCAATTTGGATATGTTTTGTGGTAGCATAAATGGATTTGCCAGTCGTAGTACCACTTCCTCCAATGAATTCGGTCCTCATCAGACATTAAAATCATCACACGCTCATCATAAATACTTTGCATAAACATTATACAGATAGGAGGACTTATTTATAAGACAAATAGGAACAAGTAGTCACAAGATAGTGTCAAACATTAAATTTTATAAATGATAGCTGAAATACGAAATGGAGGAGGAATATGAATACAAAATCCAATTTCTCAGTTCACTGAACAACTGTAAATGACTTCAACAATATTTTTAATGATTATAATGTCATTTTCTATGAAAGCAACAACAAAACAATAGTCTGTAAGTTTCATAAAATTGCTTTCGTATCTGAATTACTAATGCATTATTAAGTATTGTGGGTGAGTTGAAAGTCGGCAGTCGTCGGAAATTTGCCTTCAACACGACAACAAGTTTCTCACTCGAAACACGACTGAATTCTTTTGGCGCAACACAAACATGAACTTCGACGGCCTACATTGTTCACGAAATTAATTTTCCGAATAATTCATTTAAAACATACAAGTCAATGCAAAGCATACAGGAGGAGGCTAATCAGGTTGAAATGATTGCACAGTAATTCAAATTGGATTGTAGATCGTCTATCTTCAGCTAGAACAGGCAAAGTCATCAAATTAACATCAACAAGAAATACAATCATTCATTAAAAATGAATCCCCTGTTGATAGTTTATAAATAAAAAGACCCACGAAATTCATAAGGATCTATTAGCACGACGCCTTTCATCCAATCTCAACGGGTGCTAACTTTGGACAGAAACAAATCTTAGATGCAAACTTAAATATAAAATTTGAATCATTCATAACAGATACTTAGGAAAATATAGAGATATCCTTATACATGAACATAATAGAAATCAAAGCATAGCAATACTGAAAGACATAAACTATACAACCTAGTACTCATAGAAAGCATAAAAATAAAAAAAGAAGAAATCTACCACGGAAGGAAAACACTAGCTACAAAATCCTTTTGATCTCAAAGATCTGGACTCCTTCGTTTGATAATGAGGGCCTCTATAATTGAAAGGATGTCATACCGCGCGCACTTGTAAATCACAGAAAACTTTCTTCTGGCATCAGTCGAGGGCGCATCACAGATTTGGAGATGTCGAGTAACACTGCTGGATGGAATATTTGTCGATCTGGGGGACACTTCTGAGGTTTATCAAGCCATTTTTGGGAAGTGTTCTGACACTCTCTCTCCAAGACAGATCTTGTCGTCCTCCCAATATACCTGCATTCACAAGTACAGTCAAATTGATAAATTACGTTTGAGTTTGAGAGGAATGGCAATTTATCTTTAAGAGAGCGGCTAATCGGAATCCGGCGAGATGTGAAGACTATTCTAAGTTCTGCACTTGGAAACAACTTGAAAGCCTGCCGAAAACTCCTCTTAAATGAAGTGGCACTTTTATCATCAATAAATGGAATCCTCATGAATATCTGCTTTTTCTCAGGTCCAAAGAATTTCAGTTTCTCAGGAATGTGTGTGATGGAATGTTTTGCAATAAAGCTTGTGGATATCCATTTGATATAAGGATTGACTTTATTGAATTCAATTCATCCTCTAGGGTATCTGTGGAACAAATCCTACATGCTCTATGAGTTAATGTTTTCACAAAGACCAATCTTGCAATTGCATTGACAAGAAACTGTAGAAATTAGTGTATAAGCCACGCCACGTAGATTTGCGCAAGATACTGAGTTTGGAACTTCCTGCTGTCCTACGAGTAACCAACACATCAAGGAAAGCAAGAGATCCCTCAGATTCACGCTCCATGGTGAATTCTATGTTTGGATGAATGCTGTTGAATTGGTCTAAAATGTCATTGATGTCATGTTCTTCACCAACCAACAAGAAACAATCATCAACATATCTTCGATAAAATCTGCATTTTTCTTCAATTGTGTTTTGCAACTTCAGTTCAACAAACCCCATGAATATATTCGTGGGAATGGGTCCCAAGCAACTGCCCATTGCGGCCCCATCGATCTGTCTGTAATTTACAAATGCGCGCGGTATGACATCCTTTCAATAATAGGGGCTCTCATCATCAAGCGAAGGAGTCCAGATCTTTGTGCTCAAAAGGATTTTATAGCTAGTGTTTTCCTTCCGTGATAGATTTCGTGGCTCTTTTTATTGATAAAATATCAAAAGGGGATTTATTTTGTTTTCATATATAGTATCATATATAAATCATGTACTCAAGTATCGCACACATGATACATGGTATTGAACTTTATATATCATACGATTAATATATGATACATGTATCATCTGTAGACAAGATCAATATATATTGTTTTTTTTATATTTGTCATGTATCCAGTATGAAACTTTAAACAAATTCAATATATGACATACCAAGAAAAGTAATGGAAATTACATATACAGAAATTTAATATATGTTGATTATATCTGATTTCTGTATGTTGGGTTTAATATACGAGGATCGTTAGAAAAGTATCCGTATTTTGAATTTTTAACATTGAGAAATGACGCCGCGACGAAGATAGCACTTATTGTATCTATGGTAGTGCTCTGTCAATTGGGTATTCAAATTTCAAATCTCTAGCGCAAGTGAATTTTTTATAGATGTCTATTGTCTGTCAGATAGCTTTGCTATCCGCCAATTTAATAATCACAAATCTGCAGAAGATTTTCAAATTGTTTTGTGCAATGGAAGACGCCGTCTCGCAACAGAGAGTCATCATCTTATTCTTGTGGAAGGAAGGCAATGCATCCTCCAATATTGCTGAACGACTTTCAATTGTCTTTGGTGATAAAGCCTTCAAGCGAACCACTGTCTATGAGTGGGTGTCCAGGTTCAGAGATGGACGATCTTCTCTCGAAGACAACCCTCGACCACGCCGGCCAGTGTCTTCGTGTACTCATGAGAACATCGGCAAAGTGAAAGACTGCATCCTTCAAGACTGACGCGTTACAATACGTGAAATATCGGAATGTGTGGGACTGAACATTTTCACTGTTCACCAGATCATTCATCATGAGCTGGACATGCGGAAGTTGACGGCTCGATGGGTTCCCAGACTCCTTAATGAAGAACAAAAAAAAGAAGCGGCTTGAGATGAGCCGTGCCTTGTTGACGAGAGCTGAAAGTGAAGGAGAAATGTTTTGGTTGTGACTCGTAACGATGGACGAAAGCTGGCTGCCGTATTTCATGCCAGAGACGAAGATGCAGTCAAGAATGTGGTGTGCTCGGGGAGATCCTTCACCTTTGAAGGTAATGACTGTTCCATCCTGTCAAAAGGTAATGATTTCAGTGTTCTGGGACGAAGATGGATTGATCTTGGTGGACTACCTACCGAAGGGCGCGACCATCAACTCTGAATACTTTTGCAAGCTGGTGAACGAAGATCTGCGGCACCAACTCAAGAATCGAAGACGTGGAAGCTTTCCATGAAGCCAATCTTCCAACTGGACAACGCCACGCCGCATACCGCTGCGCGAACTGAGGATTTGTTGGAGAAGTTAGGCTGGGATGTGTTGCCACATCCCCCCTATTCGCCCGACTTGGACCCTTCAGACTTCCATCTCTTTCCTCGCTTGAAGGAACCCCTGAGAAGAAGATTCTCCTCTTTGGATGAGATGAAGGAAGCGGTGGAGTTCTGGAGGCAAAGTACTCCCAAGGAATTCTATCAAGGTGGACTCGGTTCCCTGGTAAGTCGGTGGAGGAAGTGTGTATCGAGGGGGGGGGAGACTATATTGAGAAATTGCGTGATGACAGTGAGTAATGTTATATGTTAGTTTGCATGAAGTTACACTGTTGCTGGAATTGAGAGCTTTCATTTTACTCTGTCTGGGAACTTTTCTAACGACTCGCGTACAACATAATGAATCTTACTCCAGAATGTTGGATGACCGAAGATCTGAAACATAGAAGATGCAAGAAGAGAAACGATTGAAGACTGTGGCGAAGAAGGAAGCTAAGACACGCTTTGATGATCGTCATTGGTCAGAAAAGGCTATGGAAGCAATGACTGAGCGTGATTGGAGAATCTTCAGAGAAGATTACAACATTACCACCAAAGGTGAGAGCCAACAATTCTTGGTAGTTTTCACAGAGATACAGACTGCTGCTCAGCAATCAGGATCCGTGTGAACTGCGCTTTTAGTGAATGTGAGATACAAGGTGTGACTCAAAAATTATTGAGACTGGAAATCTTTTACTTGAAAGTCGTTGAAATTCCGCTGTTTTTTATGCGATACTTATCAATAAGTGTATGAACTAATATCAGTGAAAAAATTGTGAGCCAAAACCTCAATTCAAACTTTTAGGAGCATTTTTAGTTCAATCAAGTTATGCAAGCGCAACGAAGTTAAAAAAACGTAAAAAATGTCCGTTTTTTTATAAAAAGAACGCATCTTTACTTCACTAAAAACACATTAAAACACAAAATTCTGAGGAAGGCACTCTTTGTAACATTCATAAACAAAATAATCACTAAACGACATAATCTCCACCACTCTGAATCACTCTCTCACAGTGATCCAGAAGCCTCTCCACCTGGGTCAGAAACTCGTCCTCAGGAATGGAGCGCAACACTCAAAGAAGTGGCCACAACCTCGACGGCATCTTGGAAAATGATCTTTTTCATTTCTCTCTTTAAGCGATCAAACAACCACCTATCACACAAGTTCCTTGAAAATGAATCTTCCTGTTCGGTTATCACGTGATTTTCGATCGCAGATATTCAAATTTCTGTCAGACATCAGCTGAAGATGTATTTGACACTGACGCATAAAACTAAGATCATAGGAATATAATCATCATAATCATCATCATAAGAAATAGAAGAATCATAGTCTCAATAATTTTTAGTCACACCTTGTATATCATGCGTAATTTAGCTATGTTATAACATGGAAAAAGAAGGCAGCAATCTATCCTGTGATGATGACATATGCATGTATGCATGTGAAAGATATTTAAGAAGTCTCAGCTAGCGTATATCTACATGCGTATTCATAGCATTGAAGCCCAGACGCGCCCTCAAATGTCTGACATTGTTGCCCTCAAAAATACATGTTAAAGTTATATTGTATGTCACTCCCCATAGCTATGGAGGTCATAGAAATGATTGAAATGAGTTTGAAATGCATTATAGCCCAGCATTTGAGGTTATCTAATGCACCATTTCATGCTTGCCAATTTCACATAAAATTCACACGGATCAATGTCTATGAGACCCTGTAATGAAGTGTCATCAAACACTGCTTTGATATCAGGGGATCTATGATCATCAGGTAATGGGAAATCGATGAGGATGGGAAGTCACAATTTACTTGACATCGATGATATAGATGTACACTCTACAGATTGTTTCCGACAATTTCTTTACAGGCCTGGGTCGGGTGCATTAGTTAGGATGTATAGCAATCAATTTTGTTGGATTTTGATGCATTTCACGATAATGAAGTGAATATTTTACAGCTTCATCCATGGCTTCATCCAGATATACACTATCTTCATCAATCAAGTCAAAGATAGCGGCCTCCAGTGCATGCTATGGGAGTTGAATGTCCCCTAGATATCTTATTAATCATAGACATCCCCGAGGTCGATAGCAGGTGACCAAAGCACTTTCTATGATAGTCACACAGCTACTCCATTCGTCCTCGTACAAAGATACTCGGTGTCTCCTGGAGTGTTGTTTGAACTCAACGTTTCAAGTATGAAAGAATCACTTCACGGGGATGACTTGATTTGTTCTCTCTTTTACTCGCATGTAAAACCTCCCATCATATACTGCGCGTGTGAACCAGCAATCTATCTCTCTCTCTCTCTCTCTTGCAAAGATGAGCGATCCTACCCGAAAGCCGACCCCGAATGCTCGGGTTCGGGTAGAGCAATTAAAAAGTCGGGTAGGATTATCTCTTTTATCTAAAACCCGAAATAACCCGAACTCGGGTTTTTTTCCGGTTGGAGCATACAAATTTGAAGAATGTTTAGAACTTTAAAAAATATTTCTGTGAAGTTAGCACTGTTTCATGTGTAGCTGTAGTTTAATGAAGTTTTTCAAGAAATTGTGGCTTATCACATTATTCTCATTGTGAATTATTGATCTAATAAAATACTTTGCGCTACATATTTTGCTTCTAAAACAACGAAAGATTATTATCACATTAATTGAATCTGTTCTTGTGGTCTCTAAAGGCCTCATTCTCATAATGACATGTAGATCGTGGCTCGCAGGATGGATGGAAAGAAATGAAATTTAATTTGAGATAAGCTTTACATAGGAACGGAAGCTTAACTATACCTCAAATATTATATAATTGAGATTTTAGCATCTATCTGCAGAATTATGTTGTTACATGTAGTGATGCAGCTCAGCTTCTCAGACCTTGACATCTTCATTAACATTGATTGCCAGTGTCTCAATCAGAGTTTTGAAGGAGTATGCTGCTACACCTATAATATATTGCAGAGCAGTCGATTTTTTGTAAAGATTCTAATTTTGTTATGTATTGAAGGTTTTATTAATTTCATGGGTAATTGTGCTACTTATTTAGTATTTGTTTGAATACTTTATTAGCCTAGAGAAAATAATATATTAACTACTGCGCATTTTAATAAAAAACTAAAATAATACAACTAAGAAGGTAGACCATCGCCCGGTATCACATTAGCCTTATATACAGAAATGTTTCTATCATCTGTCTATCATATCTATCTATCTATCATGTTTTCACTTTCTGATTATTCATTATGTCTCATAAAATCTCCAATGAAAGACGAGTCTTTTTCGGTAGTTTCAGCGAATAATTCATAAAACCAGATAACTTATAGCTTTTTAAAAACCGTCAGTAAATTATTGGCCACCCTGTAGAAATGTTTCTGATTTTTCGAATATAATCGGGTCGTGTCGGGTCGGGTTCTGGAACTTTTCGTCGGTTTCGGGTCAGACATTTGTACCCGACATCGGGTTCGGGCTGAAATTTTGTTCGACTCGGATATCCGAATATTTGGAACCCGACCCGATGCTCATCATTGCTCTCTTGTATGCTTTCCAGATTATTTCAAGTACTACTCACAATCTCACAGGTGAAAGTTCGTAGAATGCATTATCAGTTCTCAGGCAGTTTGAGGATAAAATATTGTCGCCTGTGATAATTTCCCTTGTCCAATTCACTTCAGTTTTGTAATAATTCATTACAGGTGGTATCGTTCCTCACCCCATCCGCTCATGGAGAGAGGCAGAATTGCCTGAAGAACTGTTGAATATTATCGAACAGATTGGCTACAAGGAACCAACTCCGATTCAGCGACAAGCTATTCCGATCGGAATGCAGAACCGAGACATCATCGGTGTTGCGGAGACCGGTTCCGGTAAAACTGCCGCCTTCCTCATTCCCTTGCTGTCGTGGATTCAGAAATTGCCCAAATTGGAGCGTCTGGAAGACACAGAGTTAGGGCCGTACGCCATCATCATGGCCCCGACTCGTGAATTGGCGCAGCAAATTGAAGAGGAGACCATCAAATTCGGCCGTTCTCTCGGTATCAAGACTGTCTCAGTGATTGGAGGTCTGTCCAGGGAGGAACAAGGATTCCAGCTGAGGATGGGAACGGAGATCGTCATTGCAACGCCTGGACGACTCGTCGATGTGTTGGAGAACCGATATCTGGTCTTGAATCAATGTACATACGTCGTGTTGGATGAGGTGAGTACAAAGGATGACCGGAACTTTGAATTTTAAGTCTTTCATAGAAGTTATTCAGCAGCCGCATTGAGTCCCTCGTGTATTTACAACGAAAAAGGACGTCTTTGGATGACAAATGTACTGTTGGCAAAAAGTACCACAGTGAATTAGAAAATAAGTATTGAAAAATTTAAGAAAGATGAAGTCAATTTCAAATTTTTCAAAATTATTCAACATTTTCAAAAAGTAAGAAAGTTTTTCTAAAAATAAAGTCTATTTAGATTTTCAATACATGTCTTCTAATTCAGTGGGGTACTTCTATTTTATTACAATTCGAACACAGTGTGAAGCGTTTCACTCACAGAGTTTGATCATACGCAACCTAGCGACACGGAAGGCAGCTGCAGTTCGTCTTCAATTCGGTAATCTAAACTTAATTCCAGTTGAATTGAAGATTTGACGCCACTTGGCTTCTACCGCCAGCTTTAGCCGTCTCCCCATTAGCGTCCATACCCCTTAAGCTTTCACGGCGCCCTATGAGTTTTCACTGGCGCTCCCTTTGCTTTCACGGACGCCCATTGGCTTCTACCGCCAGCTTTAGCCGTCTCCCTATTAGCGTCCATACCCCTTAAGCTTTCACGGCGCCCTATGAGTTTTCACTGGCGCTCCCTTTGCTTTCACGGACGCCCATTGGTTTCTACCGCCAGCTTTAGCCGTCTCCCCATTAGCGTCCATACCCCTTAAGCTTTCACGGCGCCCTATGAGTTTTCACTGGCGCTCCCTTTGCTTTCACCGACGCCCATTGGCTTCTACCGCCAGCTTTAGCCGTCTCCCCATTAGCGTCCATACCCCTTAAGCTTTCACGGCGCCCTATGAGTTTTCACTGGCGCTCCCTTTGCTTTCGCGGACGCCCATTGGCTTCTACCGCCAGCTTTAGCCGTCTCCCCATTAGCTTCCATACCCCTTAAGCTTTCACGGCGCCCTATGAGTTTTCACTGGCGATCCCTTTGCTTTCACTGACGCTACTTGGCTTCTACTGGCGACGCCTTTCGAATTTTTCCGGCCACGCCCCCTTGCTAGCAATCACATCCCTGGTGAACGTGTTTATCGAATTGTATTTGTCGCAGTTTATTATTGCAGCCTGAGCCAACACGATCGGAGCCAATGCAATTTCAATGTAATTCACCGGACAATAATTCCAACTACGGTATTAGTGCCCTCTGATTGATGTAGAAATTGAGAGGATCTTCATCTTGATTGGGTTAGAATCTTCCTTGCAAATTGTTACTGGGCAAGTGAGTTTGTCAGCCAATATTGCGACTGACATTTTTCTATGAAGATTTCTGATCTTTAATTCCAAATAAGACAGTCTTGACTGTGAGATTGAAACCGTTTAATTTGACAAGTAATGGCATTGAAGCAGGAGTATTTTAACGTCTATCTGCAGAAAAAGGTGTTGAGGTGATTCCTATGGCTCTTAATGTCTACAAGAGATGTGAAGTTGAAACATACTTTGCACAAGGCTTCCGCGCTCCTGGAAACTCCTGGAAACTCCTGGAACTCCTGGCTTCTGAGATATTGCTTTTCATGTATCTGACAATATTCTGCTTTATTAGCTTACTTTCAAAATATAGAAATATATGAAGGAGACAAGATTTAAGACCTGTCGATGTTTTTGTCTCCGTCGCAAAGTGATCGTGTTGCGTTGCTTCATCGAGACTGTCTTGCAAGAAGTATGATATAATTTGATCAACACCAACTTGCACTTTACCTTTGACTCAAATGTTGGAATCGATGCTTTTGAATGCATTGTAGAGAAGTCGGAGCACTTAGGTTATGGATCGTTTTCCATCCCCGACGCTAAAATGTTTTTTGTAAGTGATGATTTTAGTATCGAAATTGTCCTCCCACGCTAATCCCAGGGTTTCCGCGCTCCTGGAAATGCCTGGGATTTTATAAATATGGTAGATAAGTGAAGGCATCTCTAATTGATCACTAGAAGTTTTTAATGGGATTTTTCTATTCATACAAAGTTAATGTAATGAATTCATTCACATGCTTGGTTTTGCAATAAAAGAAATTTCTAGCTATACATTTTTAAAGACGTTCTTGTCAGTCTTTTTGATTCAGGACATTTAATTAACGCTCTTTTTATTGCAATCCGTAGTCTATAAAAGAAACAACTCGTGCATTGGAACATTTTGAATACCGGCAGATAAGGATTTGAAATGAAGCCTTGAATACCGTATTCATTTTTTCCTTGCATTTAGAGCTGTGCGCTAACCGCATCTGCGGCACCGTTGCACAGAAAATTTGGAAAAGTTTCCCTGAAGCACTTCCTTAAGTACAGACGAAATATAACTTGCTTTGCGTTCTAGATTGTCGTGGGATAGTCAATTAAAATATCAAAATTTTGTAGGCAGGGTCTCTGTCCATCATGCGAAATATTTACATTTTCTAGAATTCAATGCAAATTTTATCGAGTAGGATAGTAGGGAAAATTCTAACAATGTTAAAAAATTTGAAGTATGCTTGCAAAGGCATTCTTTACTTCTATTTTTCATTTTTGACTGTCATCATACTTGTGCGTTTGTATGATAGTTCTAATAAAATTCTTTAAAATTAGATGAAAATAGAAATTATGTAGATATGCAACAAAAAATGATTGAAAGAATACCAATGACTGACTTGCTAAGTCAGTGGCGGACGAAACGTGGGTTTTAATTGATATTCAACAAAGGAGGAGTTTATTTTTTATTCTTTTTCAAAATAAATGAACAGATCAAGAAATGTAGACAGGTTCGAAGCAATGTCACATCTGCAAATTACTATATGCGGAAGGTCACGATCTCGACATTACGATAGGCTTCAAGCAGTCAAGAAGAAAATCTTTCGGACGAATCCCTGGCCACTCGAATGCCAAGATAACCTTTATCTTAGCAGGAGGAGCAACTGCAGGGTAGGCCTATGCTGTATTCACTGAGATTTCAAAATTCTGAGGTCACGGGAATCGGAATTCTGTGGTCTAAAATGACTTACCATGAACTTGAATTGCCGAATTTTCGTCAACTTTCACATTTTCTCTCATCATCAGGAAATACATTGTTTTTTTATGACACAACCGTGATTTTCAAAAGGTTTCATTTTCCTGATGTAGAAATTTATTGTGAAGTGAATTGATATTTGAAGTTTGATTATCATGAAGCTTGACTTGATTTGATAAATACTCTCGATTTGCTGTGACTAAGATAGCAGACAAAATAAGTCAATTGTAATTCAAGCTTTACAGTAAAGTATCAATTTGATCGAAATTCGTAAATTTAGGTGCATCGGCCCGAGAACCGGTGCACCGTGCACAGCCCTAATTTTTAGTAATATTATTTATTTTTGGAGATTATTATATATGACACGACTGACTACATGTACAACGACATTTCCTCAGTGAAGAAAGCGTTAGATTTCTCAAGTATTTGTCCGTTCTTTAACTGCTTTTTTGTCGCCGAAAATTACATTGAGAGGATGCGCTTGAAGCACAAATGAACAAATTAGAAGATGAATTTAGATGAATATGTCAAATCCTTCAGATTATTTGTCTTGATTCTATGATCCATGTACTTTGTAATACCGAGGAGTTTTCATGGGCAGACCAAATGATCAAAGGCACGTTTCAGCCACATTGAGATATCGTACTTTGAGTACCTGAAATAGAGAAACCGTTACAAATCATAGGACCAGAGTTCATGAATTATAAGCTGACTGGTCAGATTCACTCGTGATTCGTATGAAGGCTGAAGTGGAAAAGTAAGGTAAAACTATTGTACAATCAGTTGCTTTATCTCTTGCATATTTAATGCAAAGAACTTGTATTTGGTATAGGCTATATCACGAATTATGTAAAGTCCGCTTGTAAATCAAATTATGTAAACCTCCTGGAAAACTCCTGGAAATATAATCAGACGGCTCCTGGAAACTCCTGGACAACTCCTGGAAATATAATCAGACGGCTCCTGGAAACTCCTGGAAAAACGATCCTTGAAAACCGCGGAAACCCTGTTTGCAGTTCAGAGTTACGGAGTTGATAATAAGAGACTGCAGTTCTGAGCTCTCATAGATTCGAATCTTTACGTTCAGTAGCGACGCATTTCCTTTCAAATGATGGTTGGTCTTCCTTCCCTTCCAGGCCGACAAGATGATTGATCTCGGATTTGAACCGGAAGTGCAGAAGATTCTTGAATATCTTCCTGTTACCAACCAAAAGCCAGACAATGACGATGCGGAGTCCATTGATCGGTTGTTGGTGAATTATGCGACGAAACAGAAGTTCCGGCAAACTGTCATGTTCACGGCGACCATGAAACCTGAAGTGGAAAGACTTGCAAGGAACTATCTTCGACGACCTGCCAATGTCTACATCGGTTCCTGTGGAAAACCAACGGAGAGAGTCGAACAGATTGTTTATATGGTAACAGAACAACAGAAGAGGTATGTGAGACTTGTCATCATCGATAGAAATGAAATTCCAATGTTTGTTGGAGAACTTGAAGGCCTCGTTCTTCACCTCAAGTTCTATTTTTTATCTCAAGTACTTTTGCGACGCGTTTTTCAAATGGAAATAAGAAAGCTTATACGTCGTGTTCAAACTGAACCGAAGGAATCAAAAAACCTTACTGTTGTTCTAATTATGGCGTGGTGTAACCACTTTTCGTTGGTGTAACTGCAAATTTTAACATAGACATTTCAGGAAAATTGTTGATATACTTCAACGAAAAGTGTGTGTTTGTACACTTTACTTCATCCTCTGTCACTGAATGATAACTCATTTGAAAGATCATGATCTGTAGATGATTTCTATAATAACCAGTTCAACAAAATACCAATTTGTGTAACTTTTGTGAGCAAAAATTCGAAAAAATGGAGTCAACACCTTAAATGTCACAATTTTACCACTGGAAATACATAGGATTGTGTTATCCTCTCTATTTCTGAAAAGCAAATGATCTGATCCGGCAGACGCGAAGTTTTGCAGTAGGTCAGAGGTGTACCATGCTATGTGAAAGTTTTATATACTACCTCGTTCCCTGCACAGCTTCACGCTAGCTCCCGGACTATACGTAATAGTTGTCATATTTAGTACTTACCCCATTACACCTAATTACAAATTGGCACCTGTATTACTAAATGTAGTCACTTCTAATTTTCTCATCATCATGAAAACGAAGGTGTGTTATCTCAGAATACTGGCATTCGAAATCAGAAAATCTCAGTATCATCTTATCAATGACAACTTTACACAATGCGGATTGGTGTGTCTTGAGGCAATTTCATTGTAGCATTCTCAAACACTCTCTTGGTTTTTTTTTAATATTTTTTTACTACACACGTGTTGGGAAAATGACGTTTTTATCTCACAATTTCTCAAATGTCAGAATTTCCAGTCAATTTGAAAAATATTTGGCGTTTTGGCTAGCCAAGAAACGCATGCAAGTCAGCTAGGGTTTATCTTAAAGTCAATTTAGATTGGGCATTCGCCCACCGCCTTGCAATACGATCAAGCTGCTCCAGCTTTTTACACGATTTCTCAACCTTTCAGAATCAGCAGTGACAGAATCGTGATACAGAACAGCAGTGCTACATTCTTGCGCCTTTGATGAGCGATGCTTCTACAACCCACAGAATTAGATTCATCTGCGCGCGCTTCGGTTTCCTAGAAAGGAAGAATTCTATGTAACCTTAAAACGAAATGGCACATCACAGAATTAGACAACTTGCTCCTTCTCGAGTGGATAATTCGTGTATCGCTTGTTATTGGAAATGGCAAACAATAAGCTGTCAGCAGAGGACACCAGAGCCAGTCAGAGATGCGTGCGCGCTGTGATATCACTTAGCACACACCAAAACACGCATCGATGTCTGGCTTCGATTCTTCTCGTATGTACTATACAGTGAGCAATGCCGAGGAGAGGATGTGAAAACATCAAGTGAACTAATTTTTGTACGCCTATTACTTTTCTTTAAGAATGATCGGAAGGGCCAACATTATGGAGAAAACTTGTGTGCAATGATCTGAATTCTTCGAATCTGAAGGAATTTTGCCAATCGAAGCACTTTGCTGGAATTCACAGCAATCCGCAAGCGACGCACGACTTTTTTTCCTACCTCTGTAAGGTATTAGGAATTCCTTTTTGCTCACGTAATAGGTTCCTCGATGTGCCGTCAATTTCGTATTAATCACACTTCTAGCAAACCGAAGCAGATAAACAAAATATTTAATTCTGTGTCTACAAGCGCATCGAAATAAAGTGCAGTTCTACAGATAATTAAATGCAAGACGGCTGCCTTCTGCTACAAGATTATTGTTAGTTGTAATGAATCTTGGGTTCTTTATCTGTTCAGCAATTTTCTGTCAGTTTCATAGAAGCTAAAAAACATGAATTTCATTGTTAATTGACTCGAAAAGACTGGAAATGTGACATTGAAAATACCTTGCACAGACAACCTGAATGAAAGATAATATCAAATTTGAAAATATAGAACCACCTGCTGGTGCAGGTGAAATATAAGAACAGTAATCATCTGAGGACTTTCATTGCGATATCTGAGGGCCCGTTAATGTTAAAGACCGATTCAGATGGTTATTATTATAACCTGAATAAGAGATCCATTCACAGCGGCTTAAATGTCATTTTCTTATTCAAACGAGCTTTTCAGGGCAAGATTGCTATTGAAATGAGATCAATTGAAACCTTCTCGTTGAATACCAAGACATTTCAATGCAGAGGTGATGTATTTCTAAACAGCGGGCATCCCGCCCGCAATAGACATCTGTAACTGTAGATACACAAATCACACAACATAATGTCATAACAATTGGACGTCTATTATTATTCAAAGCCTTCATTTTGTATGGGAGTGAAATGATAGCTGTCGTGAGGAAATAGCAACTTTTCAGTCCTACGGAATCACAAAGTTAACTTTTCCTGCTGCTTTTTCTATGTAGAATCCTAGAACAAACCATAGAAGTCTATAGACAAGCTGTGATTAGTCAGAGACTACCAAGATATCGATAAAGTCCCCGGATTAGCTCATTCATAGATTTCGCGGTCTAGCCATCACTTTTATCTTAGACTTTCATAATGAGCAATAGACATCTACAAGTCACAAAATTCAAAGCCACATTCTTTCGAGAGCATAGAAATTAACAATGCCATAGAAAGTCTTCTTGTATGTTTGAGAGGAAATAAACGTTTCCTCCCTTAGCTATCTGTCTCTCCTCGATGCTCTCGGGCTGTATACCACAGCAGAGGGAGGAAAAGTTGATATTTCCTCTCTCAAGAAAATAGCTATTCTATCACATCAAAGTTTGAAAAACAATGAAGTTATATTTGAGACTAATAACATTGTTATAAGACATAAAGGTAGAAAGTCAAAAAAAGAACCGTAAAAAGTCACTGCAGTATGTCAAGATGTGACAAGGTGTGGCCTCTAGTTCTGCAGTTTATGATGCAATTCGCATTTCCCACTTGAATTGCTGTGCTGATCCTTTGATGGAGATAGGACCCTGCTTTCCCTCCTCCTTCGTTTTCCGGAAACGCCTCCTGATCTGCTTCAGGAATTTTGCAGCACATCTTCCATAGGAACCGAACGTTTCGATTCCGACGGGAACAAAAATGTATCGGGACCCAATCTCGTGTAGTTTTCTTCATCGCTTCGGCTGCATCGGCAACTGCTCCTTTTTTGGATATATTTAGAAGGCTATGAAATTGCAGACACCTTGATAGTCCAACAGATTATCATGGACATAGCATATCATAGATAGGTCCATGGACATAGCATATCATAGATAGTCCATGGACATAGCATATCATAGATAGTCCATGGGACATAGCATATCATAGATAGTCCATGGACATAGCATATCATAGATAGTCATGGACATAGCATATCATAGATAGTCCATGGACATAGCATATCATAGATAGTCCATGGACATAGCATATCATAGATAGTCCATGGACATAGCATATCATAGATAGTTCATGGACATAACATATCATAGATAGTCCATGGACATAGCATATCATAGATAGTCCATGGACATAGCATATCATAGATAGTCCATGGACATAGCATATCATAGATAGTCCATGGACATAGCATATCATAGATAGTCCATGGACATAGCATATCATAGATAGTCCATGGACATAGCATATCATAGATAGTCCATGGACATAGCATATCATAGATAGTCCATGGACATAGCATATCATAGATAGTCCATGGACATAGCATATCATAGATAGTCCATGGACATAGCATATCATAGATAGTCCATGGACATAGCATATCATAGATAGTCCATGGACATACATCACTTGAATGTCAATCAAAACTCTATGAATTGCGGGCATCAATTGAGACTTCCGAGGGCATCTAGCGATCACCTGGTTCGTGGAGTAGAATTGTTGAATTTAAGCTCGACAAAACTCATTGGATTTGGATCCATCAGAAAATGACATTTAAGCTCGCTGACATTAAATATGTTTACTTACATCATAGATTTATGACAAAGTTACGTGTAACTTATATAAGGCAGTCGTATGTCTGTGTGCAACCACTGGTGTTGAAGGAATATTACCATAGATGAGGAAGATGTGGACATAACATTTCAAAGAAATTTTTCAATGACTTAGTTGGAGAAATTTCTACCAGCAGGAAGATATCTGAACTTAAATGTGATTCGCATCTACAGCTATACACTGATGAGGGTAATAATCTTCTTTCATTTCAGGAAGAAGCTGTTGGAGATCTTACAAAGTGGCGTGGATCCTCCTATCATCATCTTCGTCAACCAGAAGAAGGGTGCTGATGTTTTGGCACGAGGAATTGAGAAGATGGGGCTTCAATGCAGCCACACTGCACGGCGGCAAGGGTCAAGAGCAGCGAGAACAAGCCCTGGGCAGCTTGAAATCAGGACAGAAGGACATTCTTGTGGCCACCGACGTTGCAGGCCGTGGTATCGATATCAAAGATGTCTCCATGGTCATTAACTACGACATGTCAAAGAATATTGAAGGTAAGAATTTGAAACACAATGTGCGAATCTGAAGTCACAAGTGTGGACGCTTTGTTGTCGCTCTATGACATTTATCATCCCCTACAGTCACCATCTCTATGTTCAATGCAAGGAAATTTCTTAATGAAGCGACCATAGAACTGGATCTTTCATGTGTTGTCGCTCTATGACATTTATCATCCCCTACAGTCACCATCTCTATGTTCAATGCAAGGAAATTTCTTAATGAAGCGACCATAGAACTGGATCTTTCATGTGTTGTCGCTCTATGACATTTATCATCCCCTACAGTCACCATCTCTATGTTCAATTCAAGGAACTTTCTTAATGAAGCGACCATAGAACTGGATCTTTCATGTGTTGTCGCTCTATGACATTTATCATCCCCGACAGTCACCATCTCTATGTTCAATGCAAGGAAATTTCTTAATGAAGCGACCATAGAACTGGATCTTTCATGTGTTGTCGCTCTATGACATTTATCATCCCCTACAGTCACCATCTCTATGTTCAATGCAAGGAACTTTCTTAATGAAGCGACCATAGAACTGGATCTTTCATGTGTTGTCGCTCTATGACATTTATCATCCCCTACAGTCACCATCTCTATGTTCAATGCAAGGAAATTTCTTAATGAAGCGACCATAGAACTGGATCTTTCATGTGTTGTCGCTGTATGACATTTATCATCCCCTACAGTCACCATCTCTATGTTCAATGCAAGGAAATTTCTTAATGAAGCGACCATAGAACTGGATCTTTCATGTGTTGTCGCTCTATGACATTTATCATCCCCTACAGTCACCATCTCTATGTTCAATGCATGGAAATTTCTTAATGAAGCGACCATAGAACTGTATCTTTCATGTGTTGTCGCTCTATGACATTTATCATCCCCTACAGTCACCATCTCTATGTTCAATGCAAGGAAATTTCTTAATGAAGCGACCATAGAACTGGATCTTTCATGTGTTGTCGCTCTATGACATTTATCATCCCTACAGTCACCATCTCTATGTTCAATGCAAGGAAATTTCTTAATGAAGCGACCATAGAACTGGATCTTTCATGTGTTGTCGCTCTATGACATTTATCATCCCCATACAGTCACCATCTCTATGTTGAATGCAAGGAAATTTCTTAATGAAGCGACCATAGAACTGGATCTTTCATGTGTTGTCGCTCTATGACATTTATCATCCCCTACAGTCACCATCTCTATGTTCAATGCAAGGAAATTTCTTAATGAAGCGACCATAGAACTGGATCTTTCATGTGTTGTCGCTCTATGACATTTATCATCCCCTACAGTCACCATCTCTATGTTCAATGCAAGGAAATTTCTTAATGAAGCGACCATAGAACTGGATCTTTCATGTGTTGTCGCTCTATGACATTTATCATCCCCTACAGTCACCATCTCTATGTTGAATGCAAGGAAATTTCTTAATGAAGCAACCATAGAACTGGATCTTTCATGTGTTGTCGCTCTATGACATTTGTCATCCCCTACAGTCACCATCTTTATGTTCAATGCAAGGAAATTTCTTAATGAAGCGACCATAGAGCTGTATCTTTCATGTGTTGTCGCTCTATGACATTTATAATCCCCTACAGTCACCATCTCTATGTTCAATGCAAGGAAATTTCTTAATGAAGCGACCATTGAACTGGATCTTTCATGTGTTGTCGCTCTATGACATTTATCATCCCCTACAGTCACCATCTCTATGTTCAATGCAAGGAAATTTCTTAATGAAGCGACCATAGAACTGGATCTTTCATGTGTTGTCGCTCTATGACATTTATCATCCCCTACAGTCACCATCTCTATGTTCAATGCACGGAAATTTCTTAATGAAGCGACCATAGAACTGGATCTTTCATGTGTTGTCGCTCTATGACATTTATCATCCCCTACAGTCACCATCTCTATGTTCAATGCAAGGAAATTTCTTAATGAAGCGACCATAGAACTGGATCTTTCATGTGTTGTCGCTCTATGACATTTATCATCCCCTACAGTCACCATCTCTATGTTCAATGCAAGGAAATTTATTAATGAAGCGACCATAGAACTGGATCTTTCATGTGTTGTCGCTGTATGACATTTATCATCCCCTACAGTCACCATCTCTATGTTCAATGCAAGGAAATTTCTTAATGAAGCGACCATAGAACTGGATCTTTCATGTGTTGTCGCTCTATGACATTTATCATCCCCTACAGTCACCATCTCTATGTTCAATGCAAGGAAATTTCTTAATGAAGCGACCATAGAACTGGATCTTTTATGTGTTGTCACTCTATGACATTTATCATCCCTTACAGTCACCATCTCTATGTTGAATGCAAGGAAATTTCTCAATGAAGCGACCATAGAACTGGATCTTTCATGTGTTGTCGCTCTATGACATTT
>CAJQUW010007184.1:0-81643 GCA_907163375.1 Prostheceraeus crozeri
GATGTCCGACCAAATACCTTCTCTGTTGAACACAGCCCCAAGAATTGTTAGAATTGTTTTCCATGCTCGGAAAATTATGATGGGAGAATTCTTCCACGTAGTGATGGATGGGCTTTTGCACTTCTTTGCATTGATGGGTAGACCGTGAGCAGCCGACCATTATGTGATGGCTTCGTGAATTGCATGTAAATGTTGATTTTATACAACTCTTTTATGTGCACATAATTTTCAGTTATCACAGAGCTGTTGAATTGCATTACCATTGAGTACTCAGCAAGTGAAGATACTAGGTCATGGACTAGATATCCAGCTTCAGGAGGTTACAAGTCAGTCTCCTAGGTTTCGGTATTTCACTATAACATGGTGACAAAAAGCTCCTTTCAGGCGACCTCGGACAGATAGATAAGCAATTCAATCAGATTATCAAATAAATCAGTGAGCTGCTCCACGATACCACTATTCTCATTTTCTTCGTGCAACTCCTCTCATCATAAGGGATGTTAAAGCCTCTATGGTTAGAGCAGGAGAGGCAAACATGCATGCAGAAGAGAGAAAATGCTCAGATTGAAAATACAGGCTTCAGATTACTACTTTTATCTTTTGTGAGTAGAACATGATATAGTTAATGTTTTCATAGTTTCTCGTTATAATCATGCAAAATGGTCAAACTTTTAATTTCCTGACAGTATGATATTCCCACACAGTGTCCTACAAAGAAAATGTCAAAGCTATTAACAATTTTACTACACTAACTGTGACATTCTCTTGGCAGGAAAATGTATTTTGGAATCTAAACTCTCTCAGGACTGGCATGCTGTTGTGTCTTTGACTTATCAATGCATCTTGCATTTTCAATCGTATCACAGCTGCACCAACTCACCGTCTTAAATCACAACGGCTTTTCTCACGTCACGCGTCCCGCTTCCTCCGCGACGGTTTTGACATTTTGAAGGTGTGGAATATACAAGTCAACGACGGTCCCCTTTTTCTAAAGTGTGCCTGCCCAGCTCCAAGTCAATCGCTGCTACCCGGAGCAGACCTCCCTCGAAAACAATGGGTCTGACTGAACCGACTCGTGCAACATCGTTCGCGTGGCTGCAACCCTCCAGCGATGGGGCTTTCGACAGTCCGCCTCCTGTGCTTGTGATCATCCGGCCATCTCTAACAGTGGACCACATAATCTCGCAATGCGGAGTCCACAGGTCTCCTGTTGACCTGCGCCTCCTACGTGATTCTGATATTGACTTGAGAAATTGGCTTCAAGAGATAGAAATTTAACTTTAAATTTGTGTTTTGGCATACGAATATAATGTACATTTAATAGACGACTTCCGTCTTTCTGAATTGCAAATCAGGAAAAATAGAGAAATAGACTCTCATGTTCTTATGACCAAAAATGAAATTTTTGCTCAAATTTATTTGTGACTAAGGGGCTCAATTTTTCTCGGAAGTATCAGTACTTAAAAATGAAGAAATGGGTAAATATCCTATTTTTATCTTATTTTTTATTTTTCGAATAACACCGGTACTCGTGTCATACTAGACTTTTGTCAGTACTGAAATGAGCATGATTAATAGAAAGTAAGCATTATCAAGGCTATTGCTAAAACTGTCTTCGCTGAAAATGTTTGAATATTTTCGTTTTTGCTCCTATGAGGGTTTTCAGAAAGAACATTTTTGTGAAAAAACACTATGAAAGACACGCTGAAAACAATTTGGATGTTGGAGGCCTTCAGAACAATTAGATATAAGGCAAATTCAGTGATATCAGATTATGCAGCAATCACAATCAGGTAAATTAAAAATATTTTGATCATCTTTTGGGAAAAAATGTCCAGGGACTCATGAAGATCCCCATCAATAAAAGGTTGGTGGCTGATGATGAAACCTGACGTTCGAATTGTCATCATCAGCCGATGTCGGTGATAATCTATTACAGGCCTATAACCAACATGACTGAAGGAACAGTGTGATTTCTGGAGGTACCGATAATCACAGGTCGAGTTCCATCTTTGGCCAAGTAGTTGCTGCATCTTAAAAATATAGAATAGTCTAGCAGCAAGAACGAGGTTCTGCAGGAAACTGAGACTTTCACAGAATGATGTACACCCTATGTCTACTACGAATCTGCGCGTCTGCCGAGTTCTAGTGAGTTCCTTTTCTTGTCAGACAGGATCAAAGAAAAACACATGTAAATCCAATGGGACGCAGATTGTAGTTTTTGACTAAAATGAAATGTTCTCTGTTTTTTCTTATCAACTGAAAAGTATCAAGGCTAGAGTCATAATTTTTGACATGGAATGTCTTCAGCTCATTTCCCATGATGTGCATGTGCTATTATCAAGTTTTTGATCGGCAATGTGTGCGAGAATGGAGTTGAATGTGTATAAAGTTGCTCAAAATGTTTGCTTTTCCTACATTAAGAGACTTGCCAAATCTAAATTTACTTAGCTTCATAGACACGAGTGCATGAACATGATAGGAAATGACCTGAAGACATTCCATGTCAAAAATTGTGGCTCTGGACTCAGTACTTTTCAGTTGATAAGAAAAAACAGAGAACATTTCATTTTATCCAAAACCTACAATCTGCGTCACATTGGATTTACATGTGTTTTTCTTTGATCCTGTCTCACAAGAAGAGGAACTAACTAGAACTCGGCAGACGTGCAGATTCGTAGTAGACATAGTGTGCACATCATTCTATGAAAGCCTCATTTTCGGCTTCGTTCCCTAAGAGTTCATTCTACGGTTTGAGATCCACTTTTCTCAGTATAATACTGACAGTGTTGCTCATAAATCTGTTGTGAGAAGTGTTTAACCATCACTACATAAATACATTCGTGGATGAGCAAATATATTCAATACTTTGTCAAGAAGTGATCTCAACTGACTAAGATGCTTAATTTTTTATGAAATTGACAATTTTCTGTCACTCAAGCCTTCACTCAATTCGAGTGACTCAGTGAAACCGATACTTCTTGAGCAATTTAATTCCTTCTACTCATTTTCTTTAGTCTACAGATCGCAATTTCTATTTGCCTTGAGTCTTAAGATTTTTAATGACGCTTTTTTACTAGATAGATGCTCTTTCAAGGGTGTAATCTGATGCATAAAACATGTGATGGAATTTCAAATGTGTGCCTTTTAAATCGTCATCCATTATATCAAGGTATTTGAATTTAAGTACATCAAAACTTATGATATGAAATTTCATGTGCACTTTGTGTTACAAACTGTCGTGCGCTTTGGCGGGATTAATCTGTGTCACATACAACTTAACACACAAAGGAGATACTTCAATCAGTAATCCGTATCGTCCAAACAATCTTCGATGTCATATAAGAGCCTTTCTTTTTCACAAGATGTTTTGCTGCAAGATAACTTGCAATTCTTCCTCAAGAAAGCACCACATTTTCCTCAAGATAAATTACGATAAGTCATCTTGCCAAAAACGCTCTATATTACGCAAGATGCTTCATTTCTTGCATGCGGTGTAAGATGTTTAGGCTTTTTCACAAGACAGAGCAAGATGTGTCGACTAGTTTAAGATTCAATCGGATTCCAGCAATTCTTGATGAAATCGTTTTCAACAATCGTTGACGGTGTCATTGTGAATGCATCTATTGGAAGTTGAACATAGAAAAATAACCGGACTCTTCCAAGCGCAAGCAGGTCACCGAATGTCATTCATACACGGCTAGACATGGTTCACTGAAAATACAAGAAGATTGTCTTTACAAATGTGTGACACTTTCTTTCATGGACGAATTTTCATCTCTGACAAAGTACAGCGGTTTTCTTTCAAAACAAGTATTACAAAATTCTATGAAATCATACTCAAGGCCAAATATATCAAATTCTTCATTTAGTTATTGAGCCATTTGAGATCACATAAGATATAAAGACTTAATTCATGAAAATCACAAAACTTGTGAGTGAGACAGGTGAGAGAGTCTATAAATCTATAATGTACTGTCTCCATTCAATTACAAAAAGTGTCGAACGTGCAATTGTAGTAAGCTGCAAAGGTTTATCATGATTATAATGTCGCACCAGAGTTGTATGCAGGGCAGGCCGACCCACCTGCCTTGAGGGCCTGCGTTTATAATACTAAAAAATATGAAGAATATTGACTTTCTTACCTTTGACAGTAATTTTCAAAATTCCAAAACTAAGCGAAGAAAAAGATACAATTCTCAGTGCTTCATATTTGTAACTAATGTACTTCAACCATTTTTCCGCATTAGGAGTCCTTTCAAATCCCGCAATAGGAGTCCTTTCAACCCCCGTAATAGGAGTCTTTTCAAACCCCGAAATTAGAGTCATTTCAAACCGCGAAATAAGAGTCCTTTCAAATCCCGCAATAAGAGGTCTATGAAACCCCGCAGTTGGAGTCCTTTTAAGCCCCGAAATAGGAGTCCTATGAAACCCCGAAGTTGGAGTCCTATCAAACCCCGAAATAGGAGTCCTATCAAACCCCGCAATAGGAGTCCTATCAAACCCCGAAATAGAAGTCCCTTCAAACCCCGAAATTATAGTCCCTTCAAACCCCATAACAAGAGTCCTTTCAAACCCCGAAATCGGAGTCCAATCAAAGCATTGGGATGCTGTCCTTTTAAAGTCCGGAATGAGAGCTCTACCTAGATAATAGGAGTCCTTATCCGTGATATATACGCGCATGTATGGTGCCGGGTGGCTATATGATGAATGCCATCTGTTCTCAAACAACATCGAGAACGCGTGATATTTTACGAGACATAGAAACATTATTTTTTAAACGTGATTCAAAATGATTCGGGACCAACAATCTCATCCCGTACGTCAACATATCAAACAGTAAGTCATTGTATGGCAAAAGTGTTGAAGTCATGCATTTCCATCTGCACGTCTCCATTCACAGTACACAGAAAGCAACACTTAAAGACCTCTACGTCACCACTCGTTGACGCATAGAAGTTGTGGACGGTCGTGCGAGGATATATAAAGATTCCATGAAAGAGCTCTGGCGTCTCACGTGAAGATCGCCTCCGCTTTGTGAATTTTCCCATGGCATGACTTTATCAGAGCCCGGTGTAAACGGCCTCACGTGCATCGGGACAGGGAAATCATTGTTTTCTCCATCCGCATGGAATGACTTGTTTTGTTTACAACGTATATACGCAACGTAAATGAATTCACCGATGAAAAATGCCACTGCAATCGCAACACCAATAGACAGGATGATGAATGCTCCGCTTACAGTCTCTAAAGAAACTGTCAATGTCTCCTTATTGTCACCGGTGGAAGAGTCACATGTCCCACTAGGAAGATAATTATCAATCCATCTTTGGACGACGCCGCTCTCCATCAAATATGAAATTCTGAAAATGAAAGTGGAGCTGTGTTACATCAAAATTCACTCGTATGGCTATGTGAGCTGAAATTGAATGAAAATATAATATGGCAAGCAAGCGACTTGAGAAGTGAGGACTTCTCTCATAAAAAGAACGAACAAGATTCAGCCTAATACTGATAAAACAATAGTAAGTAGTAACAAAGAAAGTTAAAACGGAAGAAAGTCAAAAAGTTCCAGTTGTCTCTAATACTGTGTTTCACGCTGTTGAAAGACTGAACTTCTCGTGTACACAATGTCCCCTTTACAATGCGTTTTTGAAACTGAGACTCCTTCTCCAACACCCGACTGAATTGTGACTGACAGAATGATCTCTCCATTAGTTTTATAATGAAGAATGGAGGTCAAGATGTTATGAATGTGCAAAACGAAGCATTAGGAATAAGAGTCATCACAAAATGTCGCTCAAAAGCAACGGACGCATTATTCATTGAAAGCGAAAGTTTCAGTGAACTTAACAACATGTGAAGTTACCCCCTCACCCCGCTACCACGTTAAGTTTATTATGTTGAGTTCTTTCAAAATCACAGAGTAAGTCAACTCAGAGTAGTGTCAACTCAAAAAACGTCTGCATACAGTGAAAAATGTTATGTAAAAATATTCCTGTGTTTATATACACGTGCTAGCGATTTGGAACTTCTATATCATTAGTATGAAACTCATTAGACATCATAGGTATGAAAATTTGCATATCTCACATTTGAACTGGGTCTCACCTCGAGTTCATTCAATTAAATCAAAACTGCATACACATTCGGGATTAAGTTAACAATGATTTGCTACTCTACCTAATATACTTGCTATATGGGGTAAAATAAAGGACGTGAAAGCTTTTACTTACCTTTTCGATATTACCACACCAAGAGCGGAATCTTTCGGAAAAACCCAAGCGTAGGAAGTTGGGAAGAACTGTTCATCAAGGCGTGTAATATTGCAAGATATTTGCTGCTTTCCTTTGAACCACGCCAGTTCTGTCAAGAACACATAATTATCTGTAAAAGGAAAAATTGAAAAACAGTAAAGCCATCAAACTAGTTATCATAAACATTTGATGCTGATTCTACACTGTAAACTATAGGGCACGAAATTTAGGTATCAATTCTAACCAACACAAGGCACGAGTAGGCACGAAGTTCATAGTGCTGAGTTCGTGCCCATTGATTTTTCCTTCGATTTCACTGGATACACAAATATTTGGTTTAGTGCCTATTAGTGCTTAGTTGCGCCTACTGTTACCTCGAGGCACTAGAGAGGCACTGGCTAGGCGGTAACTAGCACGAAATTTCGGCTTCGTGCCTAAATTAGTGCCCTACAATTTACAGTGTAATGGTTGAGAATACTCGGAAGTCAGCAGTTGATGTATTATCGTAAAGGACCCAAACTCATTGAATTCATCACATTCAGGCGTTGTGTTCAGGTTCTTATTGAAGCATTTTTGTACAGTACATAAAACCCGATTAATAGATGGCGCTTTTGAACACTCTCGTCAACGCTATAGTTTCTATTTCCATCATATAAGCTGACGTAATTTCGTTTGCCGTGAGAAGTACACATCATAAGTACAATGCATTTTGTTTCCTCTCTATATAAAGATGGCATACAAGACATCTAACAATCCGACCTATATCCTAACATCAGATTCAGTAGGCCTACCAAGATTCACAGATATCCATTGATGTCTGTCTGTAGCAATTGAAAAACAAAGTGCGTGTCACTCTTGCGACATCGCATGTAATGCAATGCTCATTGTGACTTCAAATATTGCAGCACCATGTAAGTTGTGACGTAGAGGGGAAGATAATTGTGACGTCAAATTTCAATCGACAGCGCAGACGGTGAAGCGAACTGAGACCCATTGGAAACCAGCCTTGATTGTTTATTTCGAACTTGATTATAGAACCCACTTAGTTTGCGAAATTAGCCAATGCATATTAGCCAAATTAGCCAATTAGTATTAGCCAAATGCATTTCAAGTATTCAAATAAAAAAAGGACTACTTACCTCTCATTCTTTGATATCCAGCTTCATAATTCTTTACCAAAGGTCTCTCGGCGTCATCATATATTTTTCTGTATACAGGACTAGAAGATTCCTTAAATAAGAAGAATATTATTGGTACAATGTAGGGAGCAAGTTACTATAAGCACTATGATCATATTATGAGTTATGATTTTCCCAATTTCAAATGAAGATCATTGCTGACCAAGCTGATATGCATACTAGATGCTACTTGTAAATTTCGAATGCAATTCATCTAACATGCAAGTTTTATGTATCAATCATATAAAGTATAACAAATATTCGAAATTACTTTAACCCTTACTTAACTTATTCTACCATGACTGGCACTTCTTTTGAATCATGATAACTAGGGTAATTTTTATGACCTAAAAATCGAAAAAATGCGACCTAACAGATCTTAAAAGATAGGCAAATATGACTTGAAAACGCCTTAGATATAACCAAATATTCCCTAAAAAAAGCTTAAAATATCAGCAAAAGTGACCAAATAAAAATAGTAAATTGAAGCAAACAGCGGCCTAGCTCTCCCGATAACTAAAAGTTCTCTTCGGTCGCTGTACGAAAAACCAATTATTGACTCCTTTCCCTTTTTCAATGCTGTTATCGTACCACCTACAACAAGAACAATTATAGCCCCAAATTTACTCAATTCTTATTAATATAAATATATATATATATAAATATAAATATATATATATAATATAATTATTAATTGAAAAAGTACATTCTTCAATATGGAGAAGTACTCTCTACCGAAGCAGACAACAAACGAGCAATCCTGGCGCCGCATTCGTATCTGTAGGCAATGCATCCATTGGAACTGTCCTCAAACTGCATCGCGCTGCTGAGAAGACCAATATTGCATCATTCTGTAAGCATCGGTCATTTCTATATCTACTTCCCGCAACTGTAACAGTCTAAAACTACAACAAAATGACGAAAATATGACTAAATATGATGAGACACAGAAAATATGACAATATCACCTTAC
The DNA here is from genome assembly GCA_907163375.1 of Prostheceraeus crozeri. Classification (NCBI taxonomy): domain Eukaryota; kingdom Metazoa; phylum Platyhelminthes; order Polycladida; family Euryleptidae; genus Prostheceraeus; species Prostheceraeus crozeri. The sequence continues at coordinate 8,409 of CAJQUW010007184.1, forward strand.
CCTAAAAAAATGACAAAATGTGACAAGTATGTGACAAAAATGTGACAAAATATGATATGTCATAAAAAATTGCCTTTAATGATAACTTTTGACAGAATTTTGAAAAGCTTGTTATTCTACTGATATCCCATGACCAATCATCACAAGTAACGATGAAATTCTTCATTTTTATAACCATCAGTAAAAATGGCATTTTTGCGGCACTCACGTAATTATTCAGCATTGTATTCCCTCTTATGTAAGATCATTTGTGACAATTTTGAAGTGATTTATGATGGGAGATCACATATTCGAGATAGGGCTTCCAAGCTATTTGTAGTATTGGGGCTGATGAGGGCTATTATATGCATATCAGAAAGAATCGGATGCAATTCATCTAATATGCAAGTTTCAACATTCATACCATTCAGCACTACAGGGAAAACATTTAATTTCAAAATAGGTGCTTAAAGGAATTTGCTCAAGATGATAATATTCGAAATTGCTTTCATTTCATGAAACATCATACTTAAGTAATAATTGTCTTATTGGTTTTATGCAAAAGCCGTTCTCCACGTATCCGGGTGAGGAGAGTTGAGAAGAAATGATTATTTTCCACGGATACTGTATTAAAAATATAAATTATAACTCGACGTTTCGCTTTACAGCTTGATCACGAGCACGTTTGTGACGTTTGTGTAGATATCCTATCACTTTATTTTACCTGTAAAGCAGATCATTGCCCGCGCGGGAAATAATATTTACTTCAATGCACGGGAAGGAGCGCAATCTATGAACATCATGGGCGAGTTTTGACCGGCTTATGAATTAGATCTGACAACAGATATTTACAATATTGGTCAGGCTAAATTTCTATGCAAATACTATTGATAATCATAGACATGTCAATCACAATCTGTCCTTGATCATCATAGCGCGTCGGCAAATATAATTTTCTACCCAACTCGTGCGTGAGATTTCTTCATCATAGCATTCGAACTTGTTAGATTCAAATAGCCCTCACCCTACGGGTTCGGGCATCTAAGATATCTAACTCGTGAAATGCAATAGTGAAGCAATCATGCACTAGGTGCATAAATAACTAATGACGCGCCACAACATATAAAAGCAGATACATTTACTTATACAAGCATTCGCATGTTTTCATTTATAAACAGGCGTATGTTTTCTTCATTTTGCATATGATGTTATAAAGGGTATGTCATGCATTTTACGTGTATTCGATATGTTCACACGCATGAACATACCACTTTCTGTACAAGTAGAGGAGGAATGTTAGTCTGTTGGAGTTCATCAAGGACTGCTTTCTTCTTCTTGAAACATGATCATTACTGCATCATTGATTATGAAATTTCAACATTTATCAATGGCAGACAATATATGGAGGATCATGGAAGATAATACAACGTGACCTAGGGAACAAATGTGATGAAAAAAAGAACATTAAAAGTACGTGTTCTAATTTTTTGCAACCAGTTTTATATAGGTAAAACATCTCGTCAGTTTAAAATTCGCCACCATGAACACAAAAGCGCTATAAATAAAAGAAACGAAAATAATGCGCTAGCGCTGCATACGTTGTTACATGGAAATAATACCAGCATAGATAATTTTAAAATTGAGATTCTATCAAAGAAAACTAATTCTCGCGATACTACTATCGACGAATGTAAATATATTGACAGTCTAAAGCCTAAGATTAATAGGAAACAAGAAATGACGTCATACCCTCTTGTTAGCCATGTTCACTGCTGATCTATGACCAGTGGCCTTATTTAATGGTTGGATATGCACGTAAGGGTGATGCAAACATCAACAGTTGACAAGGGCTAAGAGGCCGAAAATTTCTGTAATTTTGATTTGATTTTATTATTTGACTGCTTGACCAAAATAAAAACACGGAGTTCACACTGAAAAGTGTTCTTGCTTTTACTGGTATTAAATGAAACTCCCGAACCGACTGGTCGAATAAGTAATGCTTTAATTGTTGAGTGTAATGACACCCTGCCTTTCATTATCTTGGAGTTGAGGTGATGGGACGATTCCAATGTGTAGCAATATTCATGCTCTTTGTCTGTGGTATTACCAGCTGCCAAGAAAGGCTTTGCTTCAACAAGACTGAAGTCGCCGAATACAACATTCGTTCAATTCAACCATTTGCCACCGTCTTTGACGTCCACACAATTCACGACTGCGCCAAGCTGTGTAAAGCTGAGTCCAAATGTGCAGCCTTTTACCACAAGAAACATTGTGACTTGTTATTTGCAGCTAGTCTGTCTCATGTTGAGTTCACTGATACTTCACTCTCGAAAGTCGCTATTTGGATTCTTCCACAGCGTTTGACCAGTCAATGTCCTTCTGACTATGCAGTAAAATGGAGATCTTCTCGATATAAGTACTACGAATTGTCAGTGGTAGGCTCGTGGAATGAAGTAGAATCGACTTGCAGTCGTGACGGTGGAAAATTAGCAGAATTGACCACAAATGAAGAAAAGAGATCTGTGTTAGATCTTCTACGGCCTTCACTTCCTCGTGGAGTGAGAGCTATGGTTGGAGGTTTACAAGATAAAGGAAAGAGTCCAGACGAAGGATGGCGTTGGTACAAGTCTAGCATCGAGATCTCGTCCTCTGTATTGACATGGAAGAATGGTGGCCGAACGATTATGGCAGAAAATATAAAAGATATTTGGCTTGGTCAACTTCGAACATGTTTTCCGACATTGGAAGACCAGTGCAATTTCTGTGTGAATGTTTGGAAATTAAGACAGTTTGGAACTTTCGTTGAACTGGCGAGTCATGACTTGTTTCGTTGAAATTTTCAAACTTTTCTGTATTATTTTGTCAACGGTGTTTCAATTTCGTGAATTATTTCATCAACGCACTACTCATTCTGATGTCTTAAGTATGAAAGTTACGGACATTAGCACCGCAATCGACAATGCTTGTTTATATCGAAACTATCAACTTAATGGACTTTGGCATCAGTTTTTCTGTAAATAGAAAGATTGTCAGTCTAACACCCCTGATTTCCTCAATATAAAATTATATGTTTGCTTTCTTCAAATTTACTGTGTTCTCAAGGATGTTAAAACAACAACAGAAAATGTTACAGATAACAAATCTAGCTGGTTAGATTTAAATAGTCCTCACCCTGCGTGTTCGGGCATCTACAATATCTACCTCGTGAAATGCAATAATGAAGCAATCATGGACTAGTTATTATTGCATTATTAACTATTAACTATTATTGCACTCCTTCCTTGAAATACATTAGCACACAGATAGTCTTTCATCCTCTAAAACAGGTTTTTTCACGCGGACATAACCTGATATACACCTAGTTGCATAAATAACTATTATTGCACTCCTTCCTTGAAATCTATGGTAATTATTGAGGATCATAGATAAATAAGTTAAAGTACAAAGATATCATCTCTGGCAATAATCAATGCAGTTTTGGCACTCCTTCATGGAAATACATTAGCACATAGAAAGTCTTTCATCCTCTAAAACGGCAAACTCAGCATGGAAATCTCAAGAAATACCGCTGATATCTACAATTCCATAACAAATAGAGGGAGATTTTTGACAGCTTCAAAATTCTGATGGTCATAGATTCTGACGATCCTGTGAAATATAAAGTTACTTACACGACTCGTGCAAAGATATCCATCTTAATTACATTATTCTCGATGAACAAACTATGTCCTCGCCCTTCGGGATCGTGCACAGACCTGTTGATCTCGAACAATGCAATATAGATGGATACTTTGCACTTGGTGCGTAAATAACTATTTAATCATGAAAACATATTCTGCAACTCGTTCAAATTCAGATGGACTTAGTAGGGTCATCTGTGATTCTGTGGATTTTACAACTATTGGCTATACGTCCAATCAGCAAACAAGTAAACCCGTGCAAAATTACGAGTAGTAAGTTTAGACTGGGCTACATGGGTACTAGCAATCTGGCCTAGTATCTTTTGGGACCGGTTTTCTGTACATGAATTGTTTTCATTAGTGGTATAAACGAGCCTCTTTAGGCATTTCGATCATTAAATCATAAAGATCGCGACAATTGACTCAGAAATCTCACATATAAATGTTAGCAGGCTTTTTCACGCGGACATAACCTGGTATACACCCACAGCATATGTGGAACTGCACATCAAATTAAAAGTATGAAGAGGACCTGAATACAATACTGAGAATACAATACTATTCAAGATAATGAAATAGTCCGGGAGCTAGCGTGAAGTTGTGCAGGGAACGAGGTAGTACATAAAACTTTCACATAGCATAGTACACCTCTAACCTACTGCAAAACGTCGCGTCTGCCGGATCAGATCATTTGCTTTTCAGAAATAGAGAGGATAACACAATCCTATGTATTTCCAGTGGTAAAATTGTGACATTTAAGGTGTTGACTCCATTTTTTCGAATTTTTGCTCATAAAAGTTACACAAATTGGTATTTTGTTGAACTAGTTATTATAGAAATCATCTACAGATCATGATCTTTCAAATGAGTTATCATTCAGTGACAGAGGATGAAGTAAAGTGTACAAACAGACACTTTTCGTTAAAGTATATCAACAATTTTCCTGAAATTTCTATGTTAAAATTTGCAGTTACACCAACGAAAAGTGTCTGTTTGTACACTTTACTTCATCCTCTGTCACTGAATGATAACTCATTTGAAGATGATTTCTATAATAACCATTTCAACAAAATACCAATTTGTATATTTTTATGAGCAAAAATTCGAAAAAATGGAGTCAACACCTTAAATGTCACAATTTTACCACTGGAAATACATAGGATTGTGTTATCCTCTATATTTCTGAAAAGCAAATGATCTGATCCGGCAGACGCGAAGTTTTGCAGTAGGTTAGAGGTGTACTATGCTATGTGAAAGTTTTATGTACTACCTCGTTCCCTGCACAACTTCACGCTAGCTCCCGGACTAAAAGGTTTCGTTAGTCTAAACGTGACAAGCTTCTTTGAGTGTTCCAACAATTTTCGAACTCGAGGACATATATATCGCCTGCGACGTCGCCGCGCTCGTTTAATTAATCAGCGTAACTTTTTCACTCATCGTGTAGTTTCGAAATGGAATGACTAACCCGCTTTTTGTGTTGATGCTCGCACTATCAATTCTTTCAAACGAAGACTTGACTACTATATGAGTGTATCACTTTAACTTTGATTTTTGTGTACTTGGCTCCGCTCGGAGCTTATTTTGATCAATAAATCAATAAATACACAAGCATTTCATTCTAAATTGGATGTCGTATGTGTATGGTGACAATCCGGAAGTTTTTTCTGATCAGATTTCGTAGTGATTTTAACACAGAAGCATAAAATAAACTGAAGTTTCTGATTATCTGATAATAGATCATAACGACAATAAAACTCTGGTATACATTTCTTTAAAGCTAAGCATAGTACATTAAATTAGAGACGCATACATTCGGCAACAAGGGTGAAATAGGCAAAACCTTTGCATTGCTTAGCAAGACAATTCTTAAAAATCAAATCAACAGATTTCCCCACGAGTAGCATTCGCTGTCAAGTTTCAGTTTTAAACCAAATTCTGCTTTAACTTCGAAAGTGACACCATACTACATTGCCGATACGCTTTCGCAGTCCGTTTTCATAATCAGGTTGAGTGAAATAATCGAAAGCATGCAAAAAAGGTGCATTGGGCATCAATGAGATTATGAAGAACACTGTAAACTGTATATAAACCGATGTACAAAAGGAGAAAAACAAGATGTGCTCTTACACTACGAAAGCGATTGGCTTTCCTATTGGTTTATCTAAATTATCCAATAGGAAAGCCAATCGCTATAGATACAGTGAATATTACCTTGAGAACATCTCCTAACATGACTCCAGCTCCAAATCCCCACGAATAGGTCGATTGTTGTGTCAACTCCTCCAACGTGCTGAATGGAACGTTTATAACAGTAACAGCCAAAAAAGCGACCAGATTTCCCGTGTACGTTGCAGTAAAAACGATGCAAAATAGCCACCAGCACGTAACGATAATGCGTCCAGAGTTCGTTATGGGCAGATAGTTTCCTCCTGTGGAAAAACAAACGAAATTATTCATGATTTGGAATAATTGATGCACTAGGATAGCGATCTGAGGGATAATAAGACAAGTAATGTGAATCAGGAGAGATTTTCAGGTTGGTACGGTACGAAATTGACTCACATCAGTTCATGTAAAATACTAAAGGCGTCTACATAGAGTAAGTATATTAGGCATTGAAGTTGGATCATTGCCATCAGGGTTGAATCAGGTCCGCGATTCCGTCCGGGTCCTACGAGTCCAGGTTTGTGCGTGTCTAAGGACCCGGACTGGAACTTTTCTTTTCTGTCGCTTTTTTATAGCTCTAAGATTACATGGCTGCTGGCACTTGAAAATTACTTATGACGGATGCCTATAAAGGCTACGCGTTGAATAGGCTATAGGCCTAGCTGCCTATGCCTATACAAAGGGCGGATCCGTGTTGTACATGCATTGCTTTACGATGCGATCATGTCACGTCAATGAGAGTTGTTGCATATCGTTGCTACATACGTCCAATATCAGTGATTATTAAGTATTGAAAATTTTCCTTCTGATGGATCCACAGACAAAAATTGCAAATAAAACTACAAACACTGAATGACACATTCACAAATGACTTTGTTTTCAATTCATTTTGTCTCGGTTATGAATACATGTTGGAGATACTTCATGTCCGCTCTATATGACATAGATATCAAACAGTTCGACCTCTATGGTCTGACCCGACAGACAAGTGTTTGATTTGTGTTTTAAGTTCCCTGGAATTCTAGTTCATCTCTAATTCGACACATTGGACGTTTATCCACAGACTATTTTGCCCATTCGCTGCAAGTCAGCCTGAGGTGTCTGAGATACCGGCTGGTTATGACATGGTTGAGTCTAATTAGGCCTAAATATTTTCAGTTGTATTAATTCTCAATTGAGCGCATCACATACATGTATAGTAAGGAGAGAATGGCTTTTGTAGTTGCATGATGACGTCACGCCGCTGTTCGGTTGCCGAGGTAACATAGGACGCTTCGTCTGAGTGCGATGTTCATTTACAATGCAAACTTGCAAAGTTTAATTGTGCTTGTTTTTATTTGCTTCCCTTTGCCTCCGTCAAGTCGAAATCATTTTACAACTCACATACGGTAAGGTTGATGGTTTATATCTTCAAATCAACGAGGAATCGATCAAGAATCACAATTAACTTGTTAGATCATAACAAGCGTTATAAAAGGAGTATTCTCCCTCAGCCGCATAATGGCGACAGTTGCATTTGAGAAAGAGAAATTTAAACCGAGATGCCACATAATATTTTTATCACAGTGTTGGAAACAATGTTTCTCCCAGCGGGAAATTTGCATCAACGTGCATAAAAGCTAAAAAGAGGAAATAAATATCATTTGCGGTTAAAGGATGAAAGGCAGCATATATTTGAAAATTTTAGATTTTGAAAAGTAGATAACAGTAGATAGCAGCAGGACTTTCTATGGTGTTATTTATTTCTATGGATGCTGGTGATAATTGCGTTCATCTTCATTGTCAAAACTTCGTCATAGAGATCGCATTGCCATTGTTTCTCAGAGCGGAGGTTTATGATATCGGAGCAATTGATAGTTATCGCACTATAGGATTCATCGAGACTGAAGGTCGAGACCAAGCCTAGAGTGCGATAACTAACTTGTTGCTTGACAGCGCGGCGGAGACGAATTGTACGGTCTCAGCACGCTGTCATACTTTGATGCTCTATAATCAACCATCCAGAAAATTATTTGCAGATAGCGCTTCAATCTATTCATCTCATCATAACTGTCCTTCAACAGGAAAAAGAATCAGCCGATAGAGCGCAAATTTAGTGTGGTCATAGTGTTTTCCTTCATAAAATGACGCGAAGTCAATTAGACTGAGTGTCACAGTCATAGAAATAGATTGTTTAGCTGAAGTCATAGAAAAAAACACCAATAAAACCTCTAGAATGGAAATTAAGATTCATGCAATGCACAATAACGGCACATAATTCGCACGCATTTTCACTTAGATGCACCTGCCAACGTCTGTATCATTGGGTTAGAATTAGTCACAATAGTAAATCTAAGGTTTTAATTGGTTCTTCATGCCCCAACTTAGTTCCCCCGGATGTGCCGCGACCTTGAGTCAATTTCCATTCTAGCGAACTTGAGATAAACAGTTTATTTCTATGGCTGAAGTTGACTAGAATGGAAATTGACTCAAGGTCGCGGCACATCCGAGGGAACTACGTTGGGGCATGAACCACCAATGAAAAGCTTATAATTGCACATGTGACTGATTCTAAACCAATGATTCTGACGTTGACAAGTGTATCTAACTGAAATGCGTGCGACTTTTGTGCCACTATTGTGTATTGCATAAATCTTCATTTCCGTTCTTAGATATTTTATTGTTATCTATTTCTATGGTCACAGTAGAACTTTTTGGACAATATCGGTAAAAGAATTCGATTTCTATGGCTTGTCGAATGTTTCATCATAGAAATTTCAAGGTGAACGCTATGTTAGCGTCATCATAGCGTTGTTCATCGAAATATTTGGCAACTGTTTCAGAACAACTCTATGCTTAACCATTGCAAATATCAATTGTTCTGTTTCTATGTTCTGAAGTACACGAACGTCTATATACAACGAATACATTGCATACAACCACAGTGCGATAAGAAATTTTAACAGTCATGTAGCGATAAATTGTTCGATAATATTTATTGCACGATGAGAGTCATTTATCGTCCGTCTATAGCAATGAATGTTAATTATTTCTATTGATGCATTTAGCTGTTGTGACGTGTAACTTTCTTGCTGTGCTTCCTACGCAAGTAGAAATCATTGTAACAGTAAATCATCTATATGACAATACCTACTATTGCCCTTTCTGGAATGGAAAAAATCATTCTTATTTGAAAAAGTCTAAAATATGCGAAGAATATTTGTTTCAATTTTCACATAAGATGTTAATGTCTTACAAACGCCGATATTTTGCTTCACAAAATCAACCGAAAAGATAAACATTAAACACACGCCAGCCGTTACCCCAACACGCGGGATCATTACACCATTTCACTGTCTTCGTTCCTAAAAGAACTCTTGCATTGGTGAACACTTTCAGTCCTTTATTGACTGTATTTTTCAGAACTGCCAATGCTCTAACTGGTGAGTCGAATTTTGAATCAGCCGCTAATATCCTGTTGATAATTCCTAAGGCAGGATCTTTGTTTTGCACGAACTCATGTGGGAATGAATGGAGCAATTTCCCAGCGTTCGTCAGGTCCCATGGACTTTCTACATCATCAGGAGTGCTGCCAACCATGAAATTCCGTCCTGCATATCTGAATAGATAAGCACCATTTTCCATCCATACTCCATGTTCGTTATATGACACTACGGGATCGTAGACCAGAACTATCCAATGCCTATTGATGAATTCCGTCGCCAAATATTGGTAAAATAAATCTGCGAATTGCTGATGGCTCAAATCTAGATGTTCCAACGCGATTCTTTTCAAATCAATCATTGACTGTTCTCGATACTTTCTAGTCATTTCGATATAGATATTTTTCGATTTCTTCAAGACGTCACCAATCCTCTGTGAAGAGGTTTTCGAGAGATGCTCATCTGCCAAGGTATTATTGTATTTTAAATGTAAGTACGCGGCTTCAATTCGATATGACTGGATAAGTAGTTGAACGCAACCTTTCATGAATTCGGCAGTTAGTTCTGGATGCTGATTTGTGTACTTGCCCGAAGCTTCAAACAGGTTGAGACTGAATTTGCGGCCTGATGATGGCATTGTACAGCAAGTCTGGTGCAATAGTATCAGACGACTGATATTTCTGCTTGAATATGTCAACCGATGTCTCTCGCTCAGATAGACTTTTGGAGTCCGATATCTTCTGTAGATAGTGCGACATGGAACGAATACTTCCTTCAACAGAGGCATAGCTGAGACTAATACTTGACCAGTCGATCTTTCTCTTCACGTCTTGAAATTGTACCGTAAATGAATCCAAGCGATTGTTGAGATTACTGAATTCTGATTTCATCAGCTGCATTTCTGCTGATTCGATGCCAAGAAAACTGAGAGCGATATTCAAAACAACAGAGACGGCTAGCATTGCAGGTCCGAGAACGCTACCAACAGTTGAAACCCAAGAAATATACTTCACCGCCTGCATGGCTTTTGCCATACTTCGAACGGCAGACGTTGCGAGCTCAATGCGCTTCTGATCTTCACTTGAGATTCCTTGGAGTCCATTGGAATGGATGAACAAAATGAAGAAGCCAAGGAGAAGACATGAATGCAAGCGTGGACTCCTCATGTCAAGGATTTGAAAAGACGATTAACGTATAATGCTGAGAAATGTCAGTTGGCGTTTTTATACTGAACAGAAAATTCAATCGATCTTAGATAGGAGATAAGAGAGACACGTGCTGGATCTCAAACACTTAAGTAGCTAATTAACCCATTTATGACCGTAGATTGTTACAACGATCATGAAAATTACTTCAATCAATTAAGTTGTATGTCAACAAAGCAACTACGTTGCAGAAATCGATAGATTGGGGTTGTCTTTGACCTTTTGATTTGTTTTGTTACATTTGATTTTCTTCAACATTCACTAACATTGTAATGCATGACTTTGAATTTGTTTTCTATTTACATCACGGCTGACCGACAAAGAAAGGCCAAGTCTGTTGCAAAAAGGGGGTGAGAATGAATTTTTCATAATTTAGTATGAAATGAATTTGTATCACATCAGTAGGTGACATGCCATGCTCAATTACGCGTAATTACACATGACCCTAAACATCCGTGGCTATGCGTGACATTTCTGCAACATCTGTCGGCAGTCCTGTTATAAAGACCTTGCGTCTCATGTGTCTGCTTGTATCAGAGGCTAAACAATGTGATAGGACCTCAATTTCATGCTCAGGGCAGACAAAACATGCTTAGCGGTTCATCTAAGTGGTTCAAGCGACAGCGCAGACAACCGTAGACGACCCACAAACTACAAACGCTAATCCACGCGTATTCATAAACATTCTCCATGTTTTAACAGCATCAGTTCAAGTGATTTCTGACTCTTAGTGCAGCGCGCATGTACGCGCGTAGAATAATGGAATGTTTTTAACCACGGATGTTTGGGGTGTTACGTAATTACGCGTGAATTACGCGTGGCATGTCACCTAGTGATATCACGAAGTGTGACCTGAAATGTATTTTGATCCAGTCAGTCAAATAGATATATACTTTTATATAAGATTTATACTGATGATCGTTATAACGATCAATGGAAATAAATGTCAGTGTTTTCATTATAATCGCATAATTGTTCTAGTTTCGCATTATTACTAATATATTGATTCATTCAAAATATTCTTTTTATGCACTAATTCAGAAAAACGTACAAAGTGCTATTATATGTTTTATACAGAATCTCATCTTTTGTTATGCTTAGTAGGTCTAATAATTGTCTTAGAAAATTCCCGATTTTTTGCAAGCTTTGAAAGCTTACGATGTACTAGGGTATTTCTTCCAGTTGTGTTGTTGCCTCTGCACTACAAAATTGACATTCTTATCCATGGAATTTTATTCATATTCAAAAACAAGTTGGTGGTTAGCAAGCATCAATTGAAAAATGCAAAAATAGAAACTTGAACCAAGGGCCATGTGTTTCTAATTCCAGCTCTCTTCCCAAACACTGTCTCAATATGCTCACACATTTACTACCGTAAAATGGGGTAATTCGGACACCGTGGGGTAATTCGGACACCGGGTCACTTTTTATCTTTAATCGAACAATGAAAATTGTTAGATGCTTCTAGTGAGACCGAAATGCATTTTTTAGCTAGATATACTATACATTGATCAACTGAAATTTATCAATAGACGCGAAAATTTTCTTCAGTGTATTCACAGCTACATTATATTTAAAATTCAAAAAAGTCGAAAAAAAACTAATTTTACTAATTTTCATCAGGTTTGATCTACCACAAAGCTTTGTTGTAGATTGAAATGGGCTGGCTTGCGGAAGTACCATTAGAAACCCTTACTAATTCAGTCACTCGTCTGTAGCTGGTCAGTTGTTGTACCCAAATACAGACGACGCGAATTCTTGGAATTTCTTGCGCCGGTGGGTGCAGCAAGCAAGGCTAATTGATGCTGATCAATCTGCTGAGACGGCATTTCTCACTGTCTATTGTTATCGCACGAGAGTATGTTGATGAATCACGCGCAAACTTGTTCAGCGATCAAGGATTCAATGTATGACTCACGTGACCAAGTGATGAAGACGACACATGGGCAATCTGTTCAGTCGCCTTTATGAAGTCCAGTGGACCGGACTGGATCCAATGTGTTACTTGTACCGAGTGGTTCTGTGGCAATTGCAACGGTGGAAGCGTTGATCCCTTTTTCGAGTGTGCCCAGTGTACATAGACTCATTTTAACTTCAGTTTGCAACATTTGCATTTGATTTAGATCGTTTCTGTTCAGTTTAAAATACAAAACTTGTTGGTGTCCGAATTACCCCATTTTTTTTCTTTTTTTAAGTACCCCTCGTAGAAATTGTCCAGACAAATTTCTACAAGGCTTGAGGTTATCGGGTCATTGCCTATTGTAAATGACGCCCCATTTGCGGTTCCTGTAGGATTACAGGATCATAGCATCATTACAAATGACAAAAAATTTAAAAAACCCTCAAAAAGGTGTCCGAATTACCCCCATTTTACGGTATAAATTCTGACTTTATCCTAATATTTTTGGTGATATATGTTTGTTAAACAGTATGATATACCGATGAAGAATGCGCCTTGTCTGATCAGATTGATGTAATTATTCAGCCTCCTGATGAAGGAGAAGGCTCAGACGAAGACGAAGGAGATGAAGATCAACCGCAATTTCAAAATTTACCAGGAAGCATCTTCAATGCTGTTGTAAAAGTTCCTGATGATGAAGAAAATGTGGAAGAAGGTTCAATGCCTCCAAAAAGAAGGAAGAAGATAGCCGTTGCGTCAAAGGTTTTGTTAATTTACATGCCAAAATCTGCTATTTTTCAGCATCACATTCGTAGATATTAGATTTTTTACAAATAAACTCTCTAATGTATTTATATGTACATGCCCAGACCTATTATACTACAATGGAAAATATTGAATCAAGCGCAATAATAGGAACTGTACAATATGTCGATCAATCACCACTTCTTTTGCTATAAAAATCTAGTGAGTTACATGTCGTCACCAGGTAATTATTTTCGCGAAGTAAATATCCTTATGCCAACATCCTTTTTTATTGCTGGCTTCTGAAATGGAATCTTAGTTTTCACTTAGTTTCATTATTGATCATGCAGTATGACAATAATGTACTTTTATATTTTATAGTAGATGCCATGTTCTGCCAATATTGCCATGTTGATAATTTTGCAAATTGTTGACACTATTCCCCATAGATAGTTATAAAGATCATCCTACATCTATGCAACCACTGGACATTTGACAGAAATATTTTGGGGAAGTACACACAGAACCCTTAATAAATCCAAAGCATCAGGATGATCCACCAAAAGTATAACGTTTAGCAGGCATAAATGGGTTAAGTGATAAATCTGCAGAGTTTTCTTTTACATAAGAATATTGGCCTACTGCTCACTGTAGCGATGTCACTGTACTGTTGTAACATAGTATAGTTAATTGATATCTTGTTAACAGCTGCTAGATATGTAGATAATAATAGCATTGATATATTTGTTAATGTAGATATTAAAAGTAAATATAAAATTTGAATCTTTGTAAATCATTTACAACCAACACAAATCTCACAAGATCAAGTTGTGTGATTTTTCCTCATCGTTGTCACACCCTTCAAGGAATAGGCACCGCTCATAAGAGTTACGACCACAGAATTAGATTGCTTCAGTGTATCACTTTGCTAGAAGTGCAAACTGATTCAAAACAATGGCACATGCAAGAACTTACTAAGTGGGCAAAAAGAAATTTTCAATACCTTGCAGAGATAGGAAAAATAGTTGTGTGCCGCTTGCGGATAGCTGTGAATTTCTTCACAATGTTCCGATCGCCACGATTCCTTCAAATTCGAAGAATCCAGATCATTGCGCAAAAGTTTTCTCGATAATGTTGGGCCTTCAGATCATTATTAAAAAATTCAGCAGGCGCATGAAAAAACGTTCACAAACTTCTCTGTAGAACTTGACATCATCTGTGTCTCTTTGCTGTGTGATCCGGTTGATAACAGTCACTGACACTTCGCACAATTTGGCGTGTTTAATGATGAACTGGCTGCTCATTGTTCGATTGCTATGGTATTATGTCAGCAGATTGTGCCATTTCATTAGCGTTACATGTTCCAATGTTTCCTTTCTAGTCAAACAGAAGAAGAGACGACCTGTCTAATTCTGTGGGTGGAGCTGAAACTGCGAAATTACTTTCGTTATAAAATGCTAAGTAAAGAAATCATGTCAAACTGCATCTCAATTTTCATTCATTGACCGCCTGATGATGTAGGAATACTTTGTGAAATTTACACTAGTCATCATGATGAGACAATGTCGATGTTCGTTTGTAAATTGAGCATTGGAGTCATTGTGACTCCGGAATCACTTTTTTATCAAATTTCACCAATCAATTTCACAAATTTATCGAATCCCGAAGCATTCCTTGATATGGTGTAGAAACATGTAATATTAGCGATTCCTGAGATTAATTAACAGGAAATTATTTGAGTTTGAAATGCGGATATTACCACGACCTCCTTCAAAAAAGTCGCTTAACCAGTAAAGCAAGACGCAAGTTTCAAAGGATCAATCGTGAAGCAACTTTTCAGACATGTCAAACAGCCTCACAAGCAAGCGCAGACACAGTGATGTTTTCCTGTACAGGCTTCATCGATAACTTTAATCGAATAAATGATCCTCATGCTCCTAGCTGCTAGGACCTCGGAGATAGGAGTTACTTCATGTCAGTTTCAGATTTCTCAAGCGAAAATGTGCGATACTTTGAATACATTTCAAGTATTTTCATTTCAAGTTTAAGTGGAATAACGTTTTAAAGTTTCACTAAGATATTCCGGGCATATATCAAAGACAACAATGATGCACCTGATATGTAGATGACATGTATGTCGAATCGTTTCAAATGTTTAAAGTTTGTGTGCTTCTAATCGAAAAAGTCATTTTGAACAATTTGAAGACGCTTTTTATTCAAAAAGGGAAAAAAGCTGCAGTGTCCGAATGGTTATTTCTGTACTTTAATTTCTAATAAATTGAAATTCCGAAAAAAAGGTAAAAATGTTGCCTAAATACAGTATCTGTTTCACCTAGTCGTGTGGCACGTGGAGCGAGAAATAAAAATAATCGTGAATATTTGCCAAGCACAGTGATAAGCTGCGGTGCCTTCCAATTGTCAACCACTGAAAGCCGCCATCGCTTAGGTGCCGTTGTTATGAAAACCACAAGTTCACGATGTTCTATTGTTTTCAATGTCTATGACACCGTTCTAGTCACAGAACTGGACAGGTCGTCTCTTCTTCTGTTTGACAAGAAAGGAAGCATTGGAACATGTAGCTTTAATGAAATGGCACAATCTGCTGACATAATACCATAGCAATCGAACAATGAGAAGCCAGTTCATCATTAAACACGCCAAATTGTGCAAAGTTTCAGTGACTGTTATCAACCGGATCACACAGCAAAGAGACACAGATGATGTCAAGTTCTACAGAGAAGTTTGTGAACGTTTTTTCATGCGCCTGCTGAATTTTTTAATAATGATCTGAAGGGCCAACATTATCGAAAAAACTTTTGCGCAATGATCTGAATTCTTCGAATTTGAAGGAATCGTGGCGATCGGAGCATTTTGAAGGAATTCACAGCAATCCGCAAGCGACGCACGACTATTTTTCCTATCTCTGCAAGGTATTAAAAATTTCTTTTTGCCCACTTAGTAAATTCCTGCATGTGCCATCGTTTTGAATCAGTTTGCCTTTTCTGGCAAAGTGAAACGATTAAGCAATCTAATTCTGTGCTCACGCGTTATACAATTTGGTGGAATGCAAATTTTGAAACGTCTTACCTTCGGAGACAATTGTAAAAGCGAAATAAACCAGTGAATATCCAATTCTCTGCAATTCTAAAACAAGCGGATTGGAGATAGTGATCTCTTTGTAGGCTAGTGAAAGTTTGTTAATCAGACAAAACGTAACGGCCACAGTTAGAATGCTAATGAATAAGATCACCCAAACAATAGACTGATTGAGGTGAATGTACATCCATCTCCTGCTTTCCGGGGCCGGCTGCTTTAGTACGGCAACTTCCCAATCCCTGTAGAAAGCCGTTGCGTAGTCGATGATTTCTGTTCTTGTTGCAGTGACTGAGAAAGTGGCTGTTGCGAAATCGTATTCGCCTTTCTTTACTGCTCCAACCATTCCTGTCCAAGGACCTGTGATGTTATTTGGGTCGACTGGACTTCCATACACTTCATCAGCTTGGCGCGTCACTGTATACCTGGAAGATAAAAAAAGCAATGAAGAAAGCAAAAAAGAAAGCAAATGAATAACAGAAGTGAAAATAGCGCAAGTCACATAATGATATTATCTTCCGAGATCTTTCGCGGCTTCTCATCAGGGAAGTACGACCGTTATGATAAAATTACAGCACATAGAATCACAACGATATAACTGAGAAGTTCCCGAAAGAGTTGGTCTACACCAAGGTTCAGCACTGAGTCCTTACCTCTTCGACATTGTAATGGATGTAATCATTCAACAAGTAAAAGAAAAACCTCCGTGGAGCATGTTGCTTGCAGATGATATCGTTCTGTGTAGTAATGAGCGTGAAAGGCTCAAGAATGGAAAGCTGGAAAAATGGAGAATACTTACAATTCAATAAGGACAATGACGAAAATATCCAACTACAGAACCAGAAGCTAAACAGGGTAAAGAAATTTAAGTAGTTAGGTTCAACGATGGCGGAGGATGGAGAGCTGGATGCAGAAGTGGCCCATGGAATCCAAGTTGGATGGCAAAACTGGAGGAAACTGTCAACCAAAAAGAAGGGGAAGGTGTGCAGGATGTCGGTGAGACCAGCAATGACGCATTGAGCGGAAACATGGGGAATCAAGAAGACACAAAAAAGGAAGTTGGACATCGCCGAGATGAAGATGCTGTGTTGGTCATATGGAGTGACAAAGAAAGACAAGTCCGGAACGATGCCATCAGACGAAAGCTGCAGGTCATAGAGATCCATAAGAGAGTACAAGAAAAGCGACTGAGGTGGCACGGCCATATCTTTCGAAGAGAACAGACACACATAACAAACCAAATGCTCGACCGGAGAGTGTATAGTCAGAGGAAGCCTGGAAGAGCGAGGAGAAGATGATTGGATTGTGTGAGTGACGATTCAAAGGAGAAGGTGAAGGAGTGGGATGCAGCGGATCGAATGATGTGGCGAACACGGACCAGAAACGGCAACCCTACTTGATGTGGGATAAGTCAGAGACAGAAGAAGAAGAAGAATCACATCGATACATGGGAGAGTAGCTGTCACGAATGATGTCACCTGTTGCTTCTACACTGTATGCTCGAGCACTCAGAGAAATCCATTAAGAGACGCTACTTGTGCCAGATTATCTAAGTAACTCGATAAATGGTGATTGTTTACAGGAAGAGGTAAAAGAGGTTATGTACAAATACAGGTTTTTCCGTTTGTTAATATAAATCTGTCAGTTATTAACGGCGTTGTGCATTCATTAACGTCACGAGGGCATCGATGCGTGGGAGTTTTTGACGAACGCGTCAGCTGTTGCCGGACCACAACCTGTCCTTATGCTATTCGACAATGCTCCGTGTCACAGCCGAGCACATGAAGCATCATTGGCGGATCAGCACCAAAGTTGCAGAATTCCACCCTACTCGCCCTTCCTGAACATCGCAGAAAATGCTTTCAGTGTTTGGAAAGCAGCCATCAAGAGGAATTTGGAAGAGGTGCGAGACCAGATGCTTCGACAGAATCACCAGATGCGACTGGCAACACTGGCTCAACTGTCCGAACAAAATGTATCCGAAATCACTGCCGCGGGTTGTCAAGCTTCCTGGAGAAAGCTACGTCAGCTGATTCCTCGATGTATTCGACAAGATGTTACTGACAATCATGCCTAACTTTTTGTATAGTTTTGCATACAAATATACACCATATATTCTGGATAACTTGATTTTTTTGGTATAATTAGAATTGAAAGCTCGGGCATTCTTTTGCTTGATTAATTTTTATACAATAAAATCAATTTAACTTTTCGGCCATAATTTTTATTTGGGAGGATATAGGCTATAATTTCAAAATGAATGTACCTAGAAAATTATGTTGGATAGTCACAGTATTGTGCAGTATGTCGCTAAACAATGGTAGATATCTCGATTGCGTGAGACATGCTGTTTTTCATTGAGAAATGTCGATCTATTGAACGATGTCGTTAATCAATGACAAATTTCATTTAAAAAATGAGAAATGCCGTTTATTTATCAACTTTAACGTTAATCAACGACAGATTCATACTAACAAACGCAAAAACCTGTAAAACTACTGCAATAAAATTGAAGATAGGCCAACTAAGGGTTCAACACCAAGGAATCTGTAAGTCATCTTTGATCTCCTTCCGTAAACACAAATCAGGACGGAAATATGACATATACAATGACTCTAATGCTGGCAGTAAAAAACAAGATTTACAGAAACTTAATACTGAAAAATGTGAAGTCACGCTGTTTCTGTCATACACATTACACGACAAGAAATATCTCGAGAAGCTGCTAGACGTCTGTTTCTTTGATCTCGGTCGACTTCGCCGTGCTTCCACCACTTCGGGATGTGACCTTCATTCTCGCCTTCAGAAATCTCTCCGTGCGCCCTATGTCATTGCTTTCACAATCACAGGTGAAACGGTGAACGAGGCAGGCAGTCTGGCGGAGGTATTCGGTCCTTCAGCGGTCTTCTGGGGATCATCATGGTTGAACATAGTACCTTGGGATCTGCAGCAGGAGAACTTGTTACGTGGACTTCACAATACGCTTCTTGATGATTCAGTGAGCCTCACCGCCAAGGAAAGGTAAGCGAGTAAACACAGGCTTCCTTTCTGGCACAAAGTCGGCCGAGTTTGATCCTCGCCTTCATTCAAGATGAAACATCAAAAAGAATGAAAATTTACTAACAGATGCCTTCATTAAGCGGAATTAAGTTGATTATCAAGGAAATTTCATGAACCACATTGTAATACAAGTCATCAAGGAAAAGATGAGACCTTATTGTGCTTCTTGGCTGAAATTTCAAGTTTTAAAATTTAATTTTCACCGGCATGATTTTATGATTCACTATATTTATATTTCATTTCTTGGATCTGAATAGTGATCTGGACCCATTTACATCTTTTAAAGTTGATTGAAATCATTGTCTTTGATTGTGCTGTTTTGCTCTACCAGTGGCAGGTTGCTTGTGTTGTGATATCACGTTTCGGAAAATACTTTTATAAATAAGGCTGAGTATTATAGTAATAGTCACCCATCCCATTGCTAATTTAATAAACATATTACCTTTCCAAGGTTGTCATGATATGGAGGATTTGTAAAATATAACTATTATTCCTTCTGTATTGCTATCATGATCAGTCAAATCCGTGTGCCAATTTGAACATCTCACATTTGGTACTGCGTCTCAACTCGAGTTCATTTAATAAAATCGAAACTATATACACATTAGGGATTTCATTAAAACTGAGTTGCTACTCTACCTACTATACTTACTCTATGCCATAACCAGTCTTTTATAAACAAAATAGAAAATTATTTTGACTTAGAAATCCTGATTCAAGATTCAAGATTATCATCAAATGTTTCAAATAAAAAGCCTCTATTAGTTTAACTCTCATCAATCAACATATTCACTTACAATGAATGAATGGATAGAGCATTTTTTTAAATAATTGTGCTCAGAATATCGCGCTGCTGAGAATAAATATCATTTCTCAATTTTTTTTAAACTTACGAAAAATTTAGAAATTCTGCTATTGTGTCCAATATATCAAAGTTGAGGCCAGTCCATCTTCCTCCAGGTTCTGTTGGTCTTCGTACAAAAAATGAATACTGAAACGCAAGAGAAGCATTTGAATACTCATTACGTAATTGCATATCAATTTTAGGAGCCGTTAATAGCAGATGCGTAAGTGCTTCAATCAGAAAAATGCAGCTTTTAATTATGATTAAACCATCACTAGGTGACATGCCACGCTCAATTACGTGTAAACTACGCGTAATTACACATGACCCTGAACATCCGTGGTTACGCGTGACATTGCTGCAACATCTGTCGGCAGTCCTGTTATATAGACTTTGCGTCTCACGTGTCTGCATGTATCAGAGGCTAAACAATGTGATAGGACCTCAATTTCATGCTCAGGGAAGACAGAACATGCTAAGCGGTTCATCCGTGGTTCAAGCAGCAACGCGGACAACCGTAAACTATAAACGCTCGCCCGCGGTATTCATAAACATTCCCCATGTTTTGACAGCATCTGATCACGTGATCGCTGACTCTTAGTGCAGCGCGTATGTACGCGCGTAGAAGAATAAACTGCCCTCAACCACGAATGCTTGAGGTGCTCCGAAATTACGCATGGCAATGTCACCTAGTACAATATCACTTAATATGCAGAAGTCATAGAAGTCCGACACTTTATTGTAATAGAAGACAAGAACAGACACGCGCATTGAAACAATGGAGTGTCATATACATAGAAATGAACTGTTTATCTGAAGCTCGCTAGAATGGAAATTGACTCAAGGTCGCGGCACATCCGGGGGAACTAAGTTGGGGCATGAAGAACCAATTAAAAGCTTCGATTTACTCATGTGACTGATTCTAACCCAATGATACAGACGTTGGCAGGTGCATCTAAGTGAAAATGCGTGCGATTTATGTGCCGTTATTGTGCATTGCATGAATCTTAATTTCCATTCTAGAGGTTTTATTTTTGTCAATTTCTATGATCATATACATGCGTTGTCATGGCATGGCTGCGTCCAGTGTTTGACAACGGGCAAGCACCGGCAGCTTATGAGTAGTGCTTACTTACGACGGCAGCTTATCATTGCAGTTACTTTCCATACAAATTAATAAGAATAAAACGTCTTGAATGAAAGTTAGGCTTCATGCAATGCGCAATAGTGGTATAAAAACTGCACGCATTTTCACCTAAATACTCTAGTCAACCGCTGAATCATTGGATTAGATTCAGTCAGATGTGCAATTCTAGGCTTTTTATTTGTTATTCATGCCCCATCTTAGTTCCCCCGGATGTGCCGTGACCTTGAATCAATTTCCATTCTAGTCAACTTCAGATGAATAATCTATTTCTATGGTGCTTTGTCTATATTCATGATTTCCAATTTCTCTTTATATTTAAAATCACTCTTTTAGAATAACTTACAGTAAATCGCATTGCGGCAAGAATCTTCAGCTGTTGCAGGCTTCGATAATTTGTTTCTGCTAAAGATCCAGCAGCATTGACCAAGATCGGCACCGAAATGTTAAACCGCTAAACCGCTACTTTCCGTTCTACTTTCCTTAAATATTTCTTATGGTAGCAATCAATAATGAAGACGATTTGAAATTACTCAAGTCATTTTGAAAATTCAATCACATCAATTATTGCTCGACGGACGATAAATGACCATCCTCGTCCAATAAACATTATCGAAGAATTTATCGCTACATGACTGTTAAAATTTCTTATCGCACTGCGGTTGTATGCAATGTATTCGCTGTGTGCAGACGTTCGTGACTTCAGAACATAGAAATAGAACAATTGATGTTTACAATGGTTAAGCATAGAGTTATTCTGAAATAGTTGCCAAATATTTCGATGATCCATGCGATTCGAGATTCATATCTAGATTTCTATAATGAAACATTCGACAAGCCTTAGAAATCGAATCATTATCAATGGCAATTATCTACCGATATTGTCCAAAAAGTTCTACTGTGACAGTCTAATTGACATAGTGTCATTTCATGAAGGGATACGCTATGAAGACACTAACTTAGCCATCTACCGGATAATTCTTTTTCCTGTTGAAGGACAGTAATGATAAGATGAATAGATTGAAGCGTTATCTGCAAATAATTTTCTAAATGGTTGATTAAAGCATCAAAGTATGACAGCGTGCTGAAACCGTGCAATTCGTCTCCGCCGCGCTGTCAAGCAATAAGGTTAGATTGAATTAGATTGTTTAATCGCATCACTTTGCTAGAAGTGCAAACTGATTCAAAACGATGGCACATGCAGGAACTTAATAAGTGGGCAAAAAGACATTTTTAATGCCTTACAGAGATAGGAAAAATAGTCGTGCGTCGCTTGCGGATTGCTCTGAATTCCCTCAAAATGCTCCGATCGCCACGACTCCTTCAGATTAGAAGAATTCAGATCATTGCGCAAAAGTTTTGTCGATAATGTTGGGCCCTCCGATCATTATTAAAAAAGTTAGCAGGCGCACGAAAAAACGTTCACAAACTTCTCTGTAGAACTTGATATCGTCTGTGTCCCTTTGCTGTGTGATCCGGTTGATAACAGTCGGTGAAACTCCGCACAATTTGGCGTGTTTAATGTTGAACTGGCTGCTTATTGTTCGATTGCTATGGTATTTAGTCAGCAGATTGCGCCATTTCATTTAAGTTACATGTTCAAATGTTTCCCTTCTAGTCAAAAGGAAGAAAAGACGATCTATCTAATTCTGTGAATAAGGTAGTTATCGCACTCTAGGCTTGGTCTCGACCTTCAGTCTCGACGAATCCTATAGTGCGATAACTATTACTTGCTCCGATATCATAAACCTCCGCTCTGAGAAACAATGGCAATGCGATCTCTATGACGAAGTTTTGACAATGAAGATGAACGCAATTATCACCAGCATCCATAGAAATTAATAACACCATAGAAAGTCCTGCTGCTATCTACTGTTATCTACTTTTTAAAATCAAAAATTTTCAAATATATGCTGCCTTTCATCCTTTAACCGCAAATGATATTTATTTATTTTTAGCTTTCATGCCCGTTGATGCAAATTTCCCGCTGGGAGAAACATTGTTTCCAGCGCTGTAATAAAAATATCATGTGGCATCTCGGTTTAAATTTCTCTTTCTCAAATGCAATTGTCGCCATTATGCGGCTAAGGGAGAATACTCTTTTTATAACGCTTGCTGTGATCTAACAAGTTAATTGTGATTCTTGATCGTTTCCTGCGTTGAATTGAACTATCACTAAAAAGTGCTGCTCTCGGAGTAGATCTAAATTCGTTTCATCCACATATGGGGCCTATTTCATAAATTTATCCGTTGTTCTGTGCTTTCGTCGCAGTTGCGAATGACAACCGGTCTGAAGTTTGAGTCTGGCCGCTTGGTTCGCAGATTTGTATTTTCTTGTCGCTTACAATTCTGTTTTTGTACTGAAAACCATTCAAGTAGAAAATATACAGAATATTCCATATGTTCTACGTCCGCAACGTTTAACAGGATCCAGATCAATTCATTCATTGACAACAAACCCACCAATCATGAACTTAATCAAAATGTCTCAATGCAATGTCTATTGATGCATACTGCGCTTTTGATGCACTTCTAAAAATAGTAATGGAGTGCAATGAGACGCAATTGATACAAAATAATAACGCTTCTCTTCATCTGTCTGTTTTCATAGGGAAAAAATTTCTGCTGATGCAATGTTAAACAAATGCGCTTTGTATTGTGATGTTATTTTTACCAAATTTAAATTGCTGGCCGGATTAGTAGTCACAAAGTGCAATAGTTTCAAGAGTCGGTTCATCTTGCAGAACAAACATCCCTTATTAACATATCACTTTACCTGACAGCAATCAGAACACTAGTTGACATGCCACGGGTAATTCAAGCAATTCACATGCAATTCACGCGTAATTACGGAGCACCCCAAACATCCGTGGTTTTTTTCTTCTACGCGCATACATACGCGCTGCACTAGGAGTCAGCAATCACTTGATCTGATGCTGTCAAAACATGGGGAATGTTTTTGAATACGCGCGGGCGAGTATTTGTAGTTCACGCGTCGTCTGCGATTGTCTGCATTGCCGCTTGAAACATGGATGAACCTCTAAGCATGTTCTGTCTTCCCTGAGCATGAAATTGAGGTCCCATCACATTGTTTAGCCTCTCATACATGCAGACACATGAGACGCAAAGTCTATATAACAGGACTGCCAACTTTACTAGCTTATGTAAGAGATATTTCAGTAATATCCCGCATAGCCACGGATGTTTGGGGTCCTGTGTAATTACGCGTAATTGAGCGTGGCATGTCACCTAGCGAATTCACGAAAAATCTACTTTATGTATGGAGAAGTGGCTTTTCCAGAATAATCCCACAAATCATGCAGTCATTTGGTGAAGGCAGGGACTGCTTTCAACAAGATAAAGAACCCTGTCATGTCAGCAGGAAGTCATTGAAAAATTTATATGATGCTGAAGTCAGAGTGCTACTTTGGCCGGCATCACCAGTGGACCTGAACCCTATGGAAGGCCTCTGAGCGATTGTCAAACGTCGGATATCAAGGAGGCGTCCAAAAAGTAAGACAGAGATCATTGGCGCTTTCTCGACCGTTGGTATTAAGTCGACGAAATCAAGGATATTAGCCAAAATCTAATGAATTCAATGAGTGATCTTGTGAAGACCGTGAGTCAGTCAAAGCGGCATTAACACAAAATTCTGACATCTGCTGTGATATCATAGTTGTTTATGTTTGAATTATGCAGCCATGAATATTTGTAAGTCGTTTAGTTTTGCACTTTAAAGGTGAATCAAAACTTGTGTATTCTTAATTTTTGCAATATCAGGGGTGTTGCAAACTTGCTGTTGCATACTGCTTTTTAGGCTTATGCTGCTTTTATTGACTAGCTATAGTAGATATAAATCTCGACTTCGGCTCGTTTTACATCACGCCATAGCTAGTCAATAAAAAACAGCATAAACCTCATTAAGCACATCACATGGTTCACATCATCAGATTCTAGAATTCAGATAATTGCGCACAAGTTTTCTCGATAAAGCTAGTCCTTCCGATCATTATTAGAAGATAGCAGGCGCACGAAAATTGATTAACCTTATGATTTCGCCATCCCCTTCTCAGAATTCCTCACTGAATGCTCCTAGACAGCGAAATGTGATCGAAATTATGTTATAACACGCACGCCACTGGCTAGAGTCCAATGTCGACTGACAGCTTATTGTTTGAGAGTCTGTGCCATTTCCAATAGTACCGATAGGATATGCAACTTTCGTTCTAGAAAAGAAGACTGAACGAGCAAGTTGTCTAATTCATTGGGTCTGACGGTTTTTTGCACTATTGTAATTGCTGTTGCAGTCAATATGCGTTCAGAGAAATCTTTATCTGTCGCTGAATTTGTCAACAATTTTCACTGTAATGGATTCACCTCTGAGGCATCCTTTGTCGAATTCACACAATGTAACCACCATCTATTCCCTTTAATTAAAGACTAATTTGTTATTTCGCAATACTGGTTTTATCATCGCTGCTTCAAAAACTCATTTCTGACTGAGTAGAAAAAGGTCATGAACTCCAAAGGCATTAAATTTCAATCAGATAAAAAGCTTGAACCTTTTGAAAATAGTTTGATTTTCCTTGCGTTAGAGCAAATTAGTAACACCTAAATAACTTCTCATTTAGAAATATGTTTCAAGATCATGTCTTTGAATTCAGAATGAGGAAAAAAGATTCGATTTGCTAGAAAAAACAGTTCACAGCGTGACAGGAGAGATGGTTTCATTTTGAAAATTCTCATTATCTTTCTAGACTGTTTCTGATGTACTTTTGTTTGAAAATTTTGAAATTCATGGCTTTAAAATCACATGATTAGCCCTCTTCGAGAAATGACGAAAATTCAAAATGGCGGACAGAAAATCGAAACTGCAGCGTGGGGTTCGATTAATATTCACCATGAATTAATAACAAGTCTTGGAGGTCTGATCGATTTGATGCAGACCACTGATTCACATATTTCAGTTTGAATACAGGTGAAAATGACACTTCCAAGCACAGAATTAGACAGGTCGTCTCTTCTTCTGTTTGACTTGAAAAGAAAAATTGGCATATGTAACGTTAATGAAATGGCACAATATGCTCACATAATACCATAGAAATCGAACAATGAGCAGCCAATTCAACATTAAACATGTCAAATTGTGCGACGTTTCAGTGACTGTTATCAACCGATCACACAGCAAAGAGACACAGTCGATGTCAAGTTCTACAAAGAAGTTCGTGAACGTTTTTTCGTGCGCCTGCTAACTTTTTTAATAGTGATCGGAGGACCCAACATTATCGAGAAAACTTTTGAGCAATGATCTGAATTCTTCGAATCTGAAAGAAGTGTGGCGATTGGATTATTTTGAAGGATTTTACAGCAATCCTCAAGCGACTATTTTTCAATCTCTGCAAGGCATTGAAATTTTTTTTTGCTCACTTAGTAAGTTCTTGCATGTGCCATCATTTTGAATCAGGTTACACTTCTAGCAAAGTGATACGATTAAACAATCTAATTCTGTGATGGCAGCAGACACTTACCTCCAGAGTGACAATATTCAGTGTCTTGTTGTACAATTGATCGACATCAGTATTGAATGCTGGTTTGCTGAGAACCACATTTGAGCCATCCGCGATTCCCCACCTGCCGATTATCTCAAAGCCAGGAAGAAGGAATCGCTTGTTTAATATCTCGAAAGTACAGGAAGTCAAATTTTCCGAAACCATCTGAAAATAAAGGAGTTTTAAAGAAGCATTATGATTTTTAAATAATAATGTACTTTAACTTTTCAAGTAAAATAAATGAACTTTTCATCTTCAAATGAATATTTCATGTCGAGAAAAGTATTTCTGAATTTGAAATAGATGTTTTAAATATTTTCAATCATTTTGATTTGAGATAGTGCAGCCAGAACGAGTTTCTGCAGGGAACAAGGCCGAAAGTGAGATATTCACAGAATGATGTACACTCTACGTCTACTACGAATCTGCGCGTCTTCCAAGGTCGAACTACTTAATCTTCTTGTCAGACAGGATCAAAGAAAATCACATAGAACTCCAAAGGGAAATAGACTGAAGTTTGCGGTGAATTAATCAAAAGTTTAAATTAGAATTTCTATGTTTTCTCTTATCAACTGAAAAATATTAAGTCTAGAGTCATAATTTTTGACATGGAATGTCTTTAGGTCATTTCCTGTGATATGCATTAGTTAATAGCATGCTTCTAATCGGCAATGTAGGCTATGCAGGAATGTGGTTAAATGTGGATTAAATTGCTCAAAATGTTTGTTTTTGCTTGCATTTGGAGGCTTGGCAAATCTAAATGTGTTTAGCTTCTTAGACAGGGGTGCATGAACATGACAGGAAACGACTTGAAGACATTCCACGTCAAAAATTATGACTCCGAACATAGTATATTTTGCTTTATCAAAGAAAACATAGAAAATGACATTTTTACCAAACCACTACAACCTGCGTTCAAAGAAAAACACATGTTAATCCAATGGGACGGAGATTGAAGCTTTTGGCAAATATGAAATTTTCTATGTGCTCTCTTATAAACTGAGAAATATTAAGTCTAGAGCCATAATTTTTGACATGGAATGTCTACAGGTAATTTCCTATCATATGCGAGTAATATTATTATGCCTCTGAACGGCCATGTGTGACATAATGTGGTTGAATGTGGATAAAGTGGGCCAGCATGTTGCTGTTTGCCGACACTATGTGGCTTTACAAATCTGACATTGTTTAGCTCCACAGATGAATGTACATGAACATGATGGGGAAATAACCTGAACACATTTCATGTGAAAAAAATTGGGTCTAGACTTAATACTTTTCAGCTTATAAGAGAATACATAGAAATTTTCATATTTGACTAAAACTACAACCTGCGTCCTATTGGATTTACATGTGTTTTTCTTTGATCCTGTCTGACAAGAAGAAAAAACATATAGAACTCGGCAGACGTGCAGATTCGTAGTAGGCATCGGCTGTACATCAGTCTGTGAAAGTCGTTTCCTGCAGAAACTCGATCTTGCTGCCGGACTGCATTGTTATTATGAAAGAAAGAAAGCTTTGTGAAGAAATCTCAACCAAAAGTTCAGTAAACTTTTGGATTCTGTAATTAGTAAATGTAATCTGAAGATTGCGAGCTCCTGAAATAATGGCAATGGGGAATGATTATACAATGCGTGACTTCTCAAATTGCTTAAGAAATGAATTTACTTAATTAAATGAAATATCGCATGGCATTCCTTCATCCTCTATCATGGATTTTGAAGCTGGTTGTCTTAATGCTCTCAGACGCCATTTCGCAATAATTTACTTTGATCTATGAACTTTCTTCAACATCAAATTTAAGTTACAGTTTTTTAATCATTGCGATTTCCATACATACACCCAGTAGCAATGAAAACTGCATGCGGAAAGTTAACCTTGGTATAATGAAATTAAGAGGCATCTAGAGCAGACTCCCAGGGGGTTTCACTTATGTAAAAAGCTTGCAGACGAAAGCCTCACAGTTTTGGTTGGTTGAAATATATTCACCATAGCAATTTTCAAGCGTTTGCGCTCATCATCAATGGCATACACAGTCTAAAAAAATACAATATCAACACGTTTATATACAAGATAAAATTGAGCGAAGTTTAAAATGAAAAGAGTTCTTCCGATTGCAAGTTGTTGTTCATCAATATCTTCCTCTCGTCGATGTACATGTACATCTTTATGAATAGAGATTCAATGACATGTGTGTTGGAGGTACGCATGAGAATTTTGAAGCAATCACGAGACGGTGAATGAATATGCATAGATATCTCTGATGCTGGTCTGCCTTTGATATGTTCGGTTATTGTATTCTGGTTTGTGCATGTCTCCGTGTTTCACCGATGTACACTTAATACTGTTCGCAGCATTCACACTTGTATTCATATACGATGGATTTAGAGGCACTACTGCAGTTTAGTGCACCCTCTATGAAAGAGACGGAAACGCGCCTACTGCAGTTTAGTGCACCCTAAAACAACGGCGCATTCTCCCGCAAACGATGACTACGCACATTACACCGAAGCGCGCGCTCGGTGTAATGTGCGAAGACGAAGACGAAGACACAAAGACACTCATTTATAACTATGGGGAAGAACGAACGGCATTCATTCTGTTGATTAAATCATGTTGTTCTCACATGCATTTTAGGGTGCACTAAACTGCAGTAGGGGGTAAAAGAGGGTGCACTAAACTGCAGTAGTGCCGATTAAGACACGCTTTTTTAAATGAAGTAGAATTTTTAGATTTAGTAGAAAGGTTCCCGACTTTAATGCCTGCAGTCAGAGGTGATGGCTGAGCTTCGCTGGTCGGTTAGTCAAAACAGACAGATATAAAGGAGCCACTTGCCCGTTAAGATGGCGGCTGTTTTCATTTTGCTGTTGTACTCGTAAATGGTAGTAATCACCGGTACGTTTTGAAGTTTCTATTTGATATCAACGTGATTTTATCTTCATATCACATAGATTTTTATCTTAATTCATATAGCATTCTGGTCAGTAAGCTGTCTGGTCATTTTGAAATGTCTAGTATCAATAGGAAAATTGTCATATTTTGAGTTGAATTGGAAGAGCCATCGTCGGTGTGAATCGTCGGTTTTGAATGTTAAACTGAACCTGTTAATTTCCGTCATTTTATACCTGAAGATAGTTAACGGATGTTAACAGAAATTGATTGTAATAAATAACGAAAATAAAATCAAGATCTTTCAATACTGGCTCTTTCCAATTCAACTCAAAATATGACAAATAGCCAAAGCAATTTATCTAAAAGAAAAATTGTCATACAGAAATGCCTTAGACTTACGTGTATTAAAATCGAATTCACCGTTGAAAGTATGACTCTTGAATGTCATTATCTCACTACTCACAAAACAGTAGTAACATTAGTGTGATCTTTATTGACAAAAGGCCTTAAATCAACATATATTAGAAATCATTGATGCTTTCCTTTAACATTGTGCTGTCATGGCTTTAGTATGTAAAGCATGCCACATTTGAAATAACATACGAAAAGCATACAAATATATACAAACAGAATACAGAACTATACCAAAACAATATTTTGGTATGCATCCTTCGTATATGATTGGTATTGCGCGATTTACAGTGTACAGAAAACTCAAAAAATCAATAAAAAACACCGAGCTCACAAAATTTACGAAAGAGCTATCGAATTGCTTCTCCCCTCCAGTTTTCTCCACTCAAGTCGCGGAATACCGTTGGGGTTGAATGCTGACAGCACGGACAAATGTGATCTTGCGGACAGATGCGTATAAGACTCATAGGAAATAGTAGAACTGCTCCAGTTGTAGAATTTTTTGCTTTTAATTGCCAAAAAATCATTGACTCTCAAAAACTGCCGGTAAATTCATAACATTAATTCATTCGCTCTAAATTGTTTTCAAATGATTCATTTTCATTACGCATTTGCTTTTGTGTTCTTTTTGTGTTTTCTCATCTCCTTTTAGTGTGATGCTTATATACTTAGTGGATTATCATTTATCATAGTTTCTGCAAAACTCTTTCAGTAAGAGCTTTCCACAAGTAATATTTCTCTGAATTCGATTAGTTTCCTCTCATTAATTATCGATAAACTTGATGCAGCGATGGGTGATGCTAGTGTCAGCAAAATGTTCAGATTAAGATGTATTGATTAGCGGATGAACTCTGGCCATCGTTGCGCAAGCCTGTTTACATGGCAAAATTTAATTATCAACGTCATTAGGATTTCAGAACCCTCATAAACATGAAATATTTTACCGACGCTACTGCATGAAATGGATCCTCGGGGACCCATTTACAGTATTTACTTCAATTTGCTTCAAAAACTTAAAATTATTTAACGCTTTTATAATAAAAACAATACTGTGTATTCTAAGCATGTTCTCATACAATTACAATGATATCGTTATAATAGTTAGTCTGCGTGTGCATTCTTAGAATTTAAAATACATGTAGCGTGTATTGTGATTGATCAAATATTACTATTTCTAGTACTGTTTGCCTAACATTTATTAACATCTGAGTTTAAGTAATGGGGTGTTAATGATGTAATGAGTTTGAATGAGTCAATGAGTTTAAGTAATTGGGGGTTAGGGAATTAATCATCCCATTTCGCATTATTTTTCAAAAGAAAAACATCGACACGTAAGAACTTGTTTGTATATTAGAAAATGTAGATTCATGTTCTACATTTAGGAGAAGCGTTTTATCTGGCCTATTCAGTTGATAACTAATCAGAAATGTGTTGCATCATACAGTCTGCCTTGCAAGTAATTACTTCTTTCTTGAATGAATGCTCAGCGCACACCATTCTTTTGTATCGATCACAAGTTCTTGAAGCTTTTCTGTATTTAGCACATTTGTGGCATCGCATCGTATCTGGGAGGTTGTCGGTGCTTTATCGACACAGATCGCAGTTGCATTTTTGAATCGGACGTTGAGAAAGTCTGCGTCCGGTGTTCCATATGGTCCAACCATACCCATTCCAAGATCAGAAAGAAATTGGTAAACGAAGGAAATTGTAAATTCATAGAAACCTAGTCTCTAGTTCATGAAATGGGGAGGAGACCCAAGCATTTCTAATGATGCTTTTTTATCTGTTGAGTTTTATAAGAAAGACAAACGTAAGATCGACCTGTCGCAAACTCATTGATGACAAATGAAGTAATACATGAAATATCGGACTTTCATATTCAGACAAAAATACATACTTCACATACTAAAGCCATACCAGCCCAACGTTAAAAGAAAGCATCAATTATGTCCAAAGTATGTTGATTTAAGGCCTTTTGTCAATAAAGATCACACTAATGTTACTACTGTTTTGTAAGTAGTAAGATAATGACATTCAAGAGTCATACTTTCAATATTGAATTCGATTTTCATGCACCTAAGTCTAAGGCATTTCATGAATAATCAATAAGTGTTTAACCATCAACAATTAAGAATTATGTAATTTTGAAATTTAGCATATTATCAATCCGAAATAAAAACACATTATAATTCATGAACGCAAAAATAGTTATGTTTGAGATATATAAGTCAACATGATTCCACGAAATTAATCACTTGAATGTTTCGATGATTATCAAATTAGTTCATGAAATAATGTAAGTATACGTTCTGTTAACGCTACTAAACAAGTAGCATCGACGACATCTTCGCGACAAAATCTAAATACATAAAATACATCCAATCTTGTTAAATATCACTCTAAAAATAATCAGGATTAGTATTACTGAAAAAAGCTTGATATATTTTTGCCATGTGTCTTAAAGCTCTTCATACCAGATGCATACGAACGAGGATGAATTATCATCGGGTCTCGTTTATAAAACATACCAACAATTCGTATTTCAGTGTAAAACAGCCAATCACAAATAGAATAGTTCGTATCGCTACATACCAATCACATACGAAAGTAAGTGAGATGTGATATGAAAAATATACCAGATCTCTGTAAACATACCAGAATCTCGTATCAAATGTTAGTTTCAAATTGCATGTGATTTTGATATATGTTTGTATGTAATTTTCGTATCCAGCGATTTACAATGTAAATACTCCTTATTACCCCTCATTTTTCACACAAGTTAGTTCTCAAGTTTGTGAATTTTCTTAATTATTCAAATTCACAGATACATGAGATGAAATTCTTCATCCACTTTTCACATCCGTTTATTTTAGTTCTACTCTCAATAGAAATCAATCTTATTAATCTCTTCATCCACTTTTAAATAACTTTTCAGTACATTCAAATACTTAGCGTCGTAAATAGCAATCAACAAGGAGATTTATAGCCAAAATTTGGTTGTTAAAAGTTATTAAAACTCTGTCAAAATTAATGATTTCAATTTACGAATTACTGTTCAAAGTGCTAAGATAATCGAGTAAGATTAAATGAATGACACTAGAAAGCTCACACCCTATAAGTGAATTTCTTGTCTCTTAGAGCAAGTAATAATTTGAAAATTAAATGGGGAACCGAATCAATCCCCGAGATATCAGAGCCGGGTGCATATGCCAATTGGCATTTAAAATGTCATAAGAAAGTAAAAGATTATAGAATTATGACTATAATTTCTGAAGTTGTGTAATCTTAATTCAAACCTCACTATACTACTGTGTGAAATATATCTATTAGTGTTTAGTCTATAGAAACCCTTAATATACAGCTTCAACATTTTTAGGGAATAATTAAAAGTGCTATGACAGGTAGAAGCTTAGAAAACATGTTGACAGAAAAAGAATGCCATATTTAACAAATGGCGTCCATTTTGATTAGCCTATCGAAAATTTTAAAAAAATGTGAGCATTATATTTATATATAGGGATCGACAAAAAATTGCGCTTCTTACGCAGCTGATCTGTTAAGATTGCATTCATCGTTTTCATCAAAATTTGAATATTAAAAAAAAAGAATATTTAATATTCTGACAACTATCGAGACAAATACAGATTGTTTCATAAAAAAATGGATCACCCTTAAACATCGCCTTTACTTCAACTTTGTCTAACTCCGTCAAACTTGAACGAATTTCTCTGAAATTTGGAAGATATGTCAGTTGTGCTTACTAATATCATTGTTGGAAATTTCAAGCATGAATATTGAGTTGTTTTCCTGTTATAGATAAAAAAGTAGTAGATAATTTGATCTTCATTTAGCAATGTTACACAAAATCATGTTCCTGACTTCGTTGCGGTGGTGTTGACAGCACTCCTGATTGCTTTCAGCTAGAAATCTATCTCTTACCGGTTGAAAACAATACAAAGCACAAATGAACAATAACGAGATCGCATTCACAGAAGGCAAAGTGTCAGCCTTGCTAGAACTAGGGTTTTCTTTGCGAGCTACAAGCAAGCGACTAAATGTCCCTTACACAAATGTGCATCGATGGCACAATGATGATTTTCGACTCTGTCGTAAAGAGGGCTCTGGCCGTCCACGCAAAACATCCAAACGTAGAGAACGCCTAATTTTGAGATTACCGTCGTTCACTGCTACCTACAGATGGCGTATCACAACTTACGTCACTGTGATTTCCTAATTCCTAAATCCTATTTCCTAAATTCCTGAATATTATCGCTGGAGCAACTTGAACGAGTACAGAAGGAAACATCCTTTTGTATCATCGTCTCACGCATTCATCGAATTGCTAGTATGAATAAATTATGTATAAACAATAAATAAATAAAATTTATTTGTCTCCGTGCATGCATCGCAAATATCCTATCGCTTTACGTGACCCAGATTATTGCGCGCGCAGGAGATAATATTTACTCCAATGCATTGGAAGGAGCATCATCTATGCCACTTGAGTACTCTTGTCCTGCTTTAGTATAGACTAGATATGTAAATATTTTCAAGATTGATCATGCGAAATTTCTACTCAGACCTCTTGATAATCATAGACATGTCAATCACAATCTGTCCTTGATCATCATAGCACGTCGGCAAATGAAATTCCCTACACAACTCGTGAATGAGATTGCTTCATCATAGCTTTTTAACCTCACCCTACGGGTTCGGGCATTTAAGATATCTAACTCTTGGAATGCTATATAGAAGCAATCATGCAGTAGTTGCATAAATAATTATTGTAGTGAATGCTATGCGGTATTATTTCACTGAACCTGCTCAGAGCCGGCAACAATCGTCGTTGTTGCCGGCTACTGAAACAAAAACCACTATCTATGTATGTAGCCAGAAACTTTCATACTTCTACATGTGCATGAGTCATAGCACGCATTCACTACAATAGTAACCATGCCTAGCTTTTTCAAGCATCAATGATTCTTACAGCCTCGGCCGCCATGCGGCCTTGGCTGTATGACTCATTGATGCTTTCAAATCTAGGTATGATTGATGTATAAAAAAATATTAGAAGCTCTTAGAACTTAGTTCGTCCGTCGTCACTCCCCCTAATTTGCGGACGTTGCATGAGAAATCATAATCAGCGTTTTTTGCAATCCAAAGGTGGACGACCATGAACTCGCGAAAACTTGTTGTTTAAAAGTCATCATTCAAGCATATTCAAGAAATGGGAAAATTGATAAAACTGCATCAACTTCAAAATAATATTACATGTACCAAAGTCTCGCGTCCCAAGCACCTCTTCAATCGCTAAATATTCAACAATATAATAGAGAACTAAAACTTTCGACATGATAGTTCTGCAGCACGATTTGCCCAAACTCATGTCATTATTAACCGACAATTTGCATCAAATTTCAAATATGAAGCAACTGAAGAAAATAAAAATAGGACATTCATTTTGGAATCAAAGGCAAATATGTAGCCACAGTGTTTTCATGCTTGCTGCATTTTTCATGGAGAAAAACGAGGTAAAAGTTGTATACAATGCATGGAAACGGCAAAAAATGTGCAGAGACCTTGTAAAGTTCGGTGAATTATCTCCTCCCTTCGATTGCCTTCTTCAATGCGAACACTGTCTCCACAGCTACATCGGAAAGACTTAAAGACATCAAAAGGGAGGCATCAATGAGCATCTTAAACGGAAATCAACATCAGAGCATTTTCATACACCATAAAGCAACAATTTCAAAGTTTCAACAAAGACATCTGAAACAGTCTTAATAAAACAGCGGAAAGGACATTTAATGAACGCCTTTTCTAATGCATTTTATATGCATTCATGGTCTGAATGGTCTCCTTCAAAAGCCCTCTACCGCGCTAGTCATAATGTTACCATATTTACCCTGTAAAGCAAAGTTGTCTGCCATGAAGCCATCATTAACTTCTCTGAACTGCTTTCTATCAATCAGGCACCAACGCGTGGTATCAACTGGAGGTATTCGGATCGACTGAAGAGAGGTAGCCAGTGGTGTGCCTCAAGGATTGGCTCTTGAGCCTTGGTTATTCGCTCTTCTCGTAAACGACTTTCCTATTCTTTCCACCAAATCTAAATTACTTGTGTATCCCTTATTTATTTTGTTGACAGTGTTAATCGTGAAACCCTGAAATCAGATGTCGATCATTACTGACATGGGCTTCTAAGAAAGAGCCAACCATCAATGCCGAAAAGTTCAAGACTATTTCCATCAACCGATCCAGCATTTCTTCGTCTCGTGCTACTATTGACAATTTCCTCATCAGTAAAGTCTCCGATGACAAGCTCCTTGGGATTGTTTTTCAAAGTAATACTAAACGGAGTCTTCAGATTAACATGATAATCACTAAGGCAAACAGGAACATTTTCCGGTTTAAATCACTGTGGTCTTCGGGGCTCAAACGCACATCATTTGGAAAGCATACATTTCCTATGTTTCCCCTATTGCTGGCCGACCCTGTGACCTCCCCGCTTCTGTGATGTCCAAAATACTTAACATCGAAAAGAGACCTAGAAATGGGCCAACATTTCTTTCCAGCATCAGTGTATCACCGTCGGGATAATATTTGTGTAAAATACTTAATGAAAGTAGTCATAATCATGTCTCCCACCAGCTCCTACTGTTTTCCATGCTCCATAACCCTTTGATTCCCTAAAACATACACATCGACTTTTACCACTCCGTCAAGTTCGTCAATACTTCTATCGCCAGAAGATCGCCGCAACAAAGATGCGTATGTTGCGAACCCTCCTCGCAGTAACACGAAGAGACAGGATACGAAATGAAGACATTCGCGGAGCACTCGGGATTCATCCGATTGATGGGAT
Source organism: Prostheceraeus crozeri (assembly GCA_907163375.1). Lineage (NCBI taxonomy): Eukaryota > Metazoa > Platyhelminthes > Polycladida > Euryleptidae > Prostheceraeus > Prostheceraeus crozeri. The sequence continues at coordinate 45,363 of CAJQUW010007184.1, forward strand.
CATGCGGTGGCACAGACTGAGGTGGTACGGGCACGTGGTACGGACCTCCCGAACAGGCCCAAGAAATAGACGGCGACCAAAGAAAAGATGAGAGCGCAAAGTGCTAGAGGACATGAAGATCATTGGAGCCTCAACCGTGGATTCAATGGACCGCTCGAGATGGAAGAGGAAAAGTAGGTCGTCACCTTCACTGAGACGATGCCTTTCAAGGTGAGCAAGGTGAGCATTTGGAAATGAAGTTGACTATTATTATTACTGTTGTTGTAAAGTGAGCGATCACTTCTTGTCAAGTGTAGCCTCAGTGTGGAAGACGACTGCTCTCTCTAAGACTTCATCTCTTCTTAAGTGACGATGACCTGATAAAATCTCATTAGCCAGGAAACATCAAAAATTAAATAATTGACTCCCTCAGTAATTCCGATATCAATTATAGAATAACAACATAGAATTTCTATCATCAATTGATTGGTTAAATCTATATTTTATGTTCTTATATAATCTATATTCTACTTTTTTATACTCAGAGGCATGATAATCCTACGTCAAGAAATTGCACCATATTTGTGTTGTTGTGACAAGTAAGTTTCGTACATTAACGAATACGCTTGCTCCTAGTATTCCAAAATCCATCGGAGACTTTCTTCAGGAAGCCACCAAATTACGATTGATAGCTAAAGAAATTGTCATACAATGAATATTCGAAACCCGATGAAGGAAGCTTTTGAAACTAACCTCTCCTTCCCAACTTGAAATGTTTTTATTGATGCCAACAGCACGCATGTTTGAAAAAGTGTTTTTCTGCATATTGTACATGTATGTAATCTAAGTTTCCGATATTTACGGAAATAAACATTTATTGACTTATTGACTTAATCAACAAAATCATAAATTGGATTTACTTGGACGAATGCTGACTAAACTCTTTTCTTTCATCATTTATTTTACTCCAAAAAGACACAGACCTTCAAAATGATTAGGCTTCTAGGAAAGTGTCTGATGCAAATTTGAAGTCAATACCATGAGAGAAGTTTTGTTGGAGGCAAAATTGTTTCTTGAATAAACTACATCAACGCATTTGCCGTTGCCTTAATGACAAATCTAACCGCTAAAATTGGCATAAAATTGAATTGATCCTCACATGATCCTTCAAGTTACTAATTATGTAAAATTGACCTCATTTACACAGCGACGAAAGGAGTCCTCAACCAGAAACTCCAAATGATCTTCGTCTGCTAATCCTCCAACAGTTTTCCGCTAAAATGTCCATAATGGCTTCTGATACCTGCAATGTCAGCCTACAACTGTGAAGCAATCTGCATTAAGAGCATTATATCAAATTTTCTTAACGTCCGCGACTTTATGATCACTGTTACTGAGTAAGTTGTCAGCCGATATTTCACTTGTCATTTTTCTATGAAAGTTGTTTGTATATCTCCAATTCCAAATTAGACGGACTTAATTGCATGATTAAGGCCGTCTAATTTGCTATGTAATACCATTGAGGTAGGAGCATTTCACCGTCCACCTCCACATTTCCCAGTGAAAATGACATTGAGATGATTCCTATGGTTCACAATTTGGACTCGTAGATATCTCAAGCTTTACATGCTTCAATGTTCTGAGCTGCATGGGCTATGTAGAAAATTATCATAGATTTTAGTCTTTTACAGATCAAAATCTTGGATTTTTGATGTCATAGATTTTAGGATCAGTAATAGTGCATATATTACCTTTCAAATGATCAGCCTAATGGTCGATTTCGGCTGTCATCAAGTCATTAATTGCGCTATGAGGAATGATCATCCATCTCTTCGACCATGCGGATTGCAAATCATTCTACTGTAAGTCCCTTTTCTTTAGTTCTCATCATTTCTCTCTTTCAATTTACTCAATTTTTGCTGTTTTAATTTCGCTAATTGTGTAGGCATGCTTGAGTACAATCAACTTCAAAATCAAAGCTTTCTATTACCAATGCAACTTATGACATCCATAGAAATATATTTCAATTCAATAACTTGCTTATCCATAGAGTGTCCAATGTACTCATAAATATACTTTAATTGGCATTAGAAAGCAATTCAAAAGGTTACACACATTTTGGGATTAGTGTATATTACCATTACCTTTCAAATGTTCAACCTAAATCGTCTGGCGCTACGTATATCTTCAATAGCTGTTTGTTCATGGTATTTTACTGACTGACATAAACATTTTAATATATCATATAATCAAGTTGTTGCATTTCTATGTCAAAGAAATAGAACTGACCATCTGCACAATGATGTATAATTTGTTATACTGATGTGGTTTTAGATCTCTATGTAATCTGAATTTGCAGCTACTTATGTCATTGCTTTGATTCAAATTTACCTATCAGTTGCAAGAAAGTCGGGAAAGGAAAATTGGCCAATTCTATTAGATTTTTCCATAATTCCATTGCTTAAGTGACTGAAATCCTGATTTGATCATGGAAGTTTATTTCATCAGATATTGAAATTAATGATGATTCCAGTATTGCTTCTTCATTATAACTTTGACTCGTCTACAAGCTGTAGGAAGTAATAAAACCGAATTGCGATGTAATGATCTTATTTAATTTTCATAACAAAAGTTTTTCGGCTCACACGCCCTTATCAATGTTGTAACACATCTGGATATAAATGAATATATACAGATGAATATAAATTTCAAAAATTACAGGTAGATTTATTACTCTACCGTAGTATGATTCCATAGGAATCTGAGTGGCGGCACTGCACTATGAAACATAGCACAGTGCCGCCAAAGGACCCTAATCAAATGCTGTGTATCTATGTATAACTGCTTGTTAGATATCATGTATATTGATACATGAGGAGGAATCAATTTGGGAGAAGGAGGAAATTAATCATTGTTGTTCATAAGGAGGAAATAAATCTAGACCGAAGAAGAAGAACAATGATTAATTTCCTCCTTCTCCCAAATTGATTCCTCCTTATGTATCAATATACATGATATCTAACAATCAGTTATAGATACACAGCATTTGATTAGGGTCCTTTGGCGGCACTGTGCTATGTTTCATAGTGCAGTGCCGCCACTCAGATTCCTATGGAATCATACTACGGTAGAGTAATGGACCTACCTATAATTTTTGAAATTTGTATTCATCTGTATATATTCATTTATATCCAGATGTGTTATAACATTGATAAGGGCGTGTGAGCCGAAAAACTTTTGTTATAAAAATTAAATAAGATCATTACATCGCAATTCGGTTTTATTACTTCCTACAGCTTGTAGACGAGTCAAAGTTATAATGAAGAAGCAATACTGGATAAATAATGTCTCGTGGCACAATCTGGCAAATATTGCCTCTTATTCAAATGATGATTCCGATTGGGAGAAAAATTGATCTCTGCTCTCAATCCAGGTGTAGGTCTGTCTATATAGCTATCCATGCTCAAACAGTATCAAATAACAACAATGAAATTGAATAAACGATAGATCAAATTGCAATGCAAAAGATGTGCGGCTGGAAGGATTCGAACCTACGACCAAGGTTAACTAGACCTGTGCTCTAACCAACTGAGCTGCGAGCCACTTACGCGACTCTGTCAATTGGCAGGATCAAACCCTCACCACCACACATCAATTGTCATGGTAATTATAATCAATGAATAAATAACACGTCACAATTGTGAACACCGACATAAGGCAAGAAATCTTCATCTGCTTCGAAACTAAAATTACTCGGCATTAATATCTAATTTATAATTTTCTACTCGAAATTTCAGCAATATGTTGACGTCATTGTATACGTACGGCAACTTCGTTGCACCTAGAATTCTTCCTATTCCTCAGCGTCTCTTGTAAGCGTTCAAAAGTTATCGAATAAAGCTCGGGTGATAACTGTGTCGTCAACAATGGCCACAACATCAAAGGGGCTCTCGAATGGAAGTGAGCACAATAATCTATTCAATAGTGAACTTCCCTTTTCCGGAGGTTCACTTTAATGGACATTTTCATAATTGCATAATCATGCTAAATAAGTTAACTGTTTCTGTACATAAAAAACAGCACCAAGTTATTCATCATGATCGAATATTTTCGCCGGTTCTATTCATGATCAACACCGGAATGAATCAGATATAGAATAACAACACAGTTTGAACATCGTTAACACAATCGTTGCATAGATCAATACACACTTACAAGACAACCGCCAAAGAAAATTCAACACAAGATATAATACTGAAGGCCAAATATAAGTAAACAGTGAATGAAGTAAATTCGAGGAGAAGAGAAAAATAATTACCATGGTAAAATTAAATTTACAACTGCCTCTTTCTGAGTGCGTTTTATTAGAATGTCCGCATACATACTGTGAAGCATCTTCGAAGGATCCGAAAGCAAGATCTGGGAGGCTTCGTTAATCAGTGAACTTTTTGCTTGTACATTTTCCATGAATTTATGTCATTTTTATGTTTTCAGATTTTAGGTTAGCCTACGTTAGGTTACGAGTATCCCTACATATCTGATATGTTTGATGATATTGATATCCTGTCCTAGATATCATAGCAGTGCTTCACTGAATACATAGTTACTAAAAAGCGGGCGTTTTTCTCCGCATCGTCTTACAAAATTTATGGGATGACATTTACATTAGTTCAGGACAATATCAAACCCACAGCGACTGAATAAACAGGTTGGCCAAAATTTATGATTTTAATTGATATTTGTCTTTCCTTGACTATTTCCGATACGGATGATGCTCGATGAGTTCAAACAATTTTATTGTCTTGTCTGATTTTTTCTTTTCGTACTCATCACTGCAATATCACTCTGCAACTTTTCAGTCACATTGACTCATCCTCTGATCTCACTTTTTTCATCTTTGTGATGGATTGAGTCGCACAATTATATATTTATATGCAACTGATGTAGACGCATATTTTGCAGGTTTTTACATTCATTAACAGTTTATCTATCTACTGCATGTACTTCTTCATATTAATGAGCAGAATCTTTATTCATCACTGTCGAAGCGCTAAAAAAATCTGTACTTCCATAGAGATACCTGCGCGTTGCCATCCATTAAGAATACACATCGAGGTTACTGAACTTTACTATGAATTATTCCGGCAATTGAGTGCAAATTGAGTGAATTATGTGAAGGCAAAATGTCATCTACATTGAATTCCTTCAAAAACTCGTTAATCCAATGGCTACAACAGCATTGCAATTGCAAACCCACGGATTGGAGAGCGTCATCAGTCCTTATCAGAACTGCACTTCAATTAATTATTGAAATTGATAAGAAATGTATTCTTACAAGAATCATAATCTTGCTAATTTGAATAATTAATTGGAGTAGTCATCTCTTTTCCCTCCAATTCTATTCTGTTATGAGTGAGGGTTGGGATGAATTTCATCTTTGTTTGAGGATGGTATGAAAAGTGTCGAGGTTAATATTTCACATCTTGCCTCTTCCGGCCATATTTGTCTCATCGCATGGACTAATTTGTATTACAGCGTTCACTGCGTATTATGCTACTTACGAGTACAACAAGTATTTATCAAAATTGGATGCTATTTTTCATAACCTTCAATTACATTAGATAAAACAAGTGGAATTCTATTTTTAGACGAAGAGTCATGACCATAGCAGTTGTGGATATTTGACATCTTGATGCAATATGTTAACTCAGTTTTATAACACCCTTTACCATTTTTAAGGTATGTGGGCAATTCCATTTGTTCGTACGTTGCATTTTGCAACATATTTCTGTGTATAAATTTTGATAGAAGTATCAGCAGCTGTTACCATGCACCTGCAAAACTCTTGTAGCTAATACGTGCATACCTGATTCTTTCAAATATATATTTATCATGGAGAGAAAATGTTCAAAGTCACCGTTCGTACGTTTCATTCAGTAGACACGAAAAACATTTATGCTATCAAAGCTTTCTGCTCTCCTACAATTGATAGGAAGCTAATATTTCCCAGAAATACAACTGATGATCCACTTTACTACGTGAATGCATAGTTGCTATGATCAGCAACTGGTTGAACCTCACGATGCATTTAAAAAACGTTCGTAGGTTGCATAGTGAAAGTAATCATTTCAGCACTATCCCTCAATTTACTAATTGCTTTCCAAAAAAACATTGGTCGCATTCCCAAACCAGTATGTGAATATATATATATATATATATATGCATTACTTTGGCACTATTTAACATCATGTCAGCTTATAAGTAGTGCACATCAGTAGTAACTATAGGAACATTCCGAGTAGGCCTATTTCTCAACATCACGCATCTGAATCACAGCACTTGCCAAATGTTCTCATGCATGGGCAACTTCCCAGCAGCATTTATTGGATTCTTTGGGAATCTGTGAACCTGTTTCGGACGAATTTACAGAGATTCCAAAATCCTATTTCGAACTTTAAAATTTAAGGAAGGTCATCCACAAACATCAGTAGCTCTGAGCTCACTCATTGGCCCGTTACATAAGCGCCTGTTAGTCCATGCTACTTGGACAAGCTTGCATCATCATGACAATTAAAGTTTCCTTGTCAACTTATGAATAGCTGCTGATATATATTTGGGAGTGATGGAAAATGCTTCATGCAATTCAGTAAGGCAGGCATTATTTAACATTCCGCTTTTTGCTTGATGTTGGTTAACATCTTTGGTTTCCCGTTGTTCAGCTTTCGTCGAGGGGCATTTGCACTGATTTCATGTAGAATCGAATTTTCCGTTTTGAACTTCTTTACTAGTTGGCTCGTAAAACATTTTTAGACATGGTCCATTATTTTAGGCTATAGCTCTATATTCTTCAAGCTTCTGTAATTCCGTTGCATGTGAGCTTCTTTCTGTTCAGGATTGTTTCGTTTCATTCGAAATCATTTTCCACGCTTGGATAAACTCATTCATTCATAAACACCATTCATTTGATAGGCATGGTGAAAGCGCGGCCATACGTGTATATAAGACACTTGCTGTGTATTTCATAATAAATATTTGAGTCGGTGCGTGTTGTTATCCAATAAAGTCACATAGCCCATCGAATCGGTGTCATTAAAGGTCAGACGCAGTCACGTAGGTATCAGATAGTCATAGCACGCACGAATATCTTCAAAGGAGATTGTCAGATGGCTGTAAACCACGGCTGCTGGTGCAAGTTGTTTTTGAATAGCTCTATAATCGTTCGTACGTTACACAATTGCAACGAAAGAGGAACGAATGACTTAGAGTGCAGTTGTATTTAGTGTTAAGGGGTTAAACTAAGACATCCACAATTTTAAAGAAAAATGGTCAATAATCTATTCACAATTCAAATAAATGATAGTTTTTGCGTTCGTACATTACATGTTGGAAGTTGTTATTGATGCGACCTTGGATCGAAAGTAAATGTTAGCAGTTCATATCATCTACTATCATAGCAATGAGTGATACATAATACAATCTAAAACGCAATATCTCAATAAAACGCTGAATATTTGATATATTCCAAGTGATATATCTTTCATGTAAATTATACGACTTTTCTGACATTTTCTCATCATAAAATCTAAAAATGGAATGATTTCCGATCAAAATATGCAATAATCGACCCCAGAAATGAAAAATTCAGATAATTTTGATGTAGAAGAAAGAAATGAATCAATGACTTATTTGATTTTTCTACTCCATGTCCCACTTCACGTGGGATTGAATATATGTACTTCCCTACAGTCATAGTAAACTATGCGAAATGGTGGCAGGTGTTGAGACAACATTTCTATTTGATATACTGTAGATGCTAAGATTTGCAATTATTAAGTTATATTATGTTATTTGCAATTAGTAGTATATTATATACTAATAAGTATACATGTATATTTACTAAAATTTGATGGTATTTTTCATAACCTTCAATTACATCAGATAAAACAAGCGGAATTCTATTTTTAGACGGAGAGTCATGACCATAGCAGTTGTGGTTATTTGGCGTCTCTTGATGCAACATGTTAATTCAGTTTTATTACACCGTTTGCCATTTTTAGTGGTATATATATATACTTCCCTACAGTCGTAGTAAACTATGCGAAATATTCGCAGGTGTTGAGACAACATTTTCTATTTGATATAGATGCTGAGATTTGCAATTAGCAAGTTGGTGAGACTTCGACGGACATTCATTAAATATCACTTTGAACGCACTACTGGCAAATCGCGCCTTAAGTTAGTGTGCCTTAATTAATGAATAAATGCTGTCTTTTGAAAACACAATGTAGACGATAGCTACATTAAACAATGTTTACGATATAAATGCTGGGTGTAGTGATAGTCAGCAATTTAAAGAAGGCATCATATTTTGCAACAAAATCAGGAAATTACACAGTTTTATTGCATATTTGTGCTGTCTATTGCCTTGTATTGACTGTTCTGCTGCAATTGTCTGATCATTATGGCTAATATTTTGACTCTTTACAGTGACGAGGATGAGTGGGTTAGTGCCCATGCTGCCAATATTATCTCACACACTGCTATGTTGCACCGTATGTATAATGGGAGTTGGAGCAAAACTTCAGAATTTGAACAAGCAGAAAATCGTCCCCCCCTCCGAGGAATTCAGATCTTGCTAAGGATAGCGCTAGTACTTGAAAAATAGGGATTACCTTTGATAGGACGTCTTGTCGAACGAGAGTGATGCGAAGGATCGAAAATAAAGAGTCAAATCGAACGCACTTACCACTTGACTTGCGACATATTGAGCTATAGAATTTGAGACACTCTCCTGAAAGAAAGGAACACAATGTATTTACGTTCGTAGTAATATAAAATATCGTAGTTGTCGTAAAGAGCACATTTGGAGTGACTGTTGAATTATAGCAACATTTAACGACTTTAGATACCCGTAATAAAGCATAGTTCAAACACATTCATCACACCATAGTTCGGCAGCCAGAGAGAGTTTCTGAAGGGACGAGAGCTTCACTGATTGATGTACACACTATGTCTACACTGTACTACGAATCTGGGCGTATGCGCGTCTGCCGAGTTCTAGTTAGTTCTAGTTATTTCATCGACACTATATTGGTTCATATCTTTGACAGGGTCTTTTCATCGACAAGTGGATGATATTCGCTCAAGAGGGTGATTTATGCATCCATAGATAGTTAAAGACTTAAATTAACTCAATAATTCATAGACACCAAGCTATTCTTTCTTTGAGCTTTGTCAGGGACTCCAATGTCTTCTGACTGTAGACATAGACATTGATGAAGCAAACTGTCGATGAAATGATCCTGCTGACGAAAAGACCTGTAAATGAAATAACTCAAATCCATGATACGTGCGTGTCAATTTAATGACCCTGTCAATAAAGTGAACCCCAATCGGAAAATATGGGAGTGAAATTCAAGGAAATTGTCATAAAAATCGGCGCTGGACCTGGCCACAAACATGGATTAATTTCTAAGGAAAATTATTTCAAAATTTCGTCTGAAATCCTTACGAAGACTAATTTTCATTTTCATAAGCTTCAGTCGAGAAAGGATTACGAAGGATATGAACTGTTCCGCGATAAGTGCCTTTGATATCAATTTCTCCGCTCAGATTATTCAAAACTTCACTTGTAGTCTACAATAACAACAACTGAATCTTTGCACTATTGTAATTGCTGCTTAGTCAATATGCGCTAAGAGAAATCTTTATCTGTTACTGAAATTTTTCATCAATTTTCACTGTAATAAATTCACCTCTGAGGCGTCCTTTGTCGAAAAATTCACAGAATGTAACCACCACCATCTATTCCCTTTAATTAAAGACTAATTTGTTATTTCGTAATACTGAATTTATCATCGCTGCTTCAAAAACTCATTTCTGACTGAGTAGAAAAAGGTCATGAACTCCAAAGACAATCTGCATTAAATTTCAATCAGATAAAAAGCTTGAACCTTTTGAAAATGGTCTGACTTTATTGGATTCGTTCCCGTGCGTTAGAGCAAATTAGTAACACCTAAATAACTTCTCATTTAGAAATCTGTTTCAAGATCATGTCTTTGAATTCAGAATGAGGAAAAAAGATTCGATTTGCTAGAAAAAAGCAGTTCACGGAGTGAGAGGAGAGGTGGTTTTTTTCTCTTTCTGATGTACTTTTGTTTGAAAATCTTGAAATTCATGGCTTTAAAATCACACGATTAACCCTTTTCGAGAAATGACGAAAATTCAAAATGGCGGACAGAAAACCCAAAACTGCAGCGTAGGGTACGATTAATATTCACCATGCATTAATAACAAGTCTTGGAGGTCTGATCGATTTGATGCAGGCCAGTGATTCACATATTTTAGTTTGAATACAGGCGAAAATGACACTTCCAAGCACAGAATTGGACAGGTCGTCTCTTCTTCCGTTTGACTAGAAAGGAAACATTGGAACATGTAACGTTAATGAAATGGCACAATCTCCTGACATAATACCATAGCAATCGAACAATGAGCAGCCAGTTCAGCATTAAACACGCAAAATGACAGTTATCAAACAAGTTGATACATCAAAGTGGGAACAAATTGATTATCCAAATGCTGTTGTGTTTGTCTTAACAAGCCAAAATATTCATGCAGAAATAGTTTTAGTGGAAGTACAATTTATTTTGACGCAGTTAAGCATTCATTCTTACGGAATTCTTCTCAACAATGTGTGAAACTGACAAATATCCTTTCATAAATGTACAGATGAATGAATATTTATTCAAATAAAAAAGCATGTTGCCTTGTAGAGTAGCACATTCGCATGTGTGTTTCCAAAACATTCATTGTTGAATCAAATGTGGGAGCTGGCCAGCATCCAGACGAACTGTGTTTCCAGACTGCAGAATTAGACAGGTCGTCTCTTGTTGTATTTGACTAGAAGGGAAGCATTGGAACATGTAACGTTAATGAAATGGCACAATCTGCTGACATAATACCATAGCAATCGAACAACGAGCAGCCAGTTCAACATTAAACACGCCAAATTGTGCGACGTTTCAGTGACTGTTATTAACCGGATCACACAGCAAAGAGACACAGTCGATGTCAAGTTCTACAAAGAAGTTTGTGAACATTTTTTCATGCGCCTGCTAACTTTTTTAATAATGATTGGACGGACAAACATTATCGAGAAAACTTTTGCGCAATGATCTGAATTCTTCGAATCTGAAAGAACCGTGGCGATCGGAGCATTTTGAAGGAATTCCCAGCAATACGGAAGCGACGCACGACCATTTTTCCCATCTCTGCAAGGTATTAAAAATGTCTTTTTGCCCACTTATTAAGTTCCTGCATGTGCCATCGTTTTGAATCAGTTTGCACTTCTAGCAAAGTGATGCGCTTAAACAATCTAATTTTGTGCTTCCAAGAAATTTTCGCAACCTATTATGACCTCCAAGACTTATTGTTGATGCATAATACATACTAGCCGAGTCCCAGACTACAGTTTCGGTTTTCTGTCTGACATTTTAAATTTTCGTCATTTTCTGAGAAATGCACATCAGAAACTGTCGAGAAAGATAATAGGAAATTTTCATAATGAAACCGCCTCTCCTAGCAAACCGCGAGTTGGACTATTTGAAATTATAAATTTCATCACATCCTATATACGTCCAAAGTAACTAAAGTATCCAACATGCAATCTTGTAGATGTATGAAACTTATTATCATCTTAAGCGCAGATATCCGTCACTCTATGATAGCAAAGAATTAAATAAATAAAATAAATGAACCTTGTTTATGCTCGGAATTAGTGTACATTAGGCACGGAGCCTATCTTCCATGTGACCAAGTTGTCATTTATCCACACTCACTCTCATTCGTGTCAATAAGCTATTCTACTTTCAACGCAAGTGACTGGCAATTTTTTCCGACACAACTTTAAAATAATGATAACTTTTGACAGATGAATTATGATTAGGGCTCGGATTATATGGCTTTTAATTTCAGAGAAATATGCTTTATACTTATACAAAATGTGCTAAAAATCAGCTTTATGTCTTTATGTATTTGTGTAAATGAAAAACTACAGTACCTAGTGCAATAATTAACTATATGATCAAATATAATACATGTAATATCGATTTAATCATCATTTTGTAACCGGCAATATAGCAATAGCTGTGAATAGTTATCTCATTGGTTGTCTAAGAATTAGATCATGGGAGAAAAAGATAAACTTCACAAATAGAACAAACGAATAGAAGTTAATCATGTGCTTGTTACACGATGAGAATTGTGTTAAAAATAGCATTGAGAGGGTCTTTCTTCGTTGTTTTTATCATTTTAATTTAGTTTTAATTCTAAAAACGTCTCTGTTAAGATAATAAGCCTGGTATTCATCTTGAAAATGCTTTCATGTAGAAAATATGCTGAAATATACATTTTACATTGAAATTATGCAAAAGCATAAAATCCTAGCTCAGAGAGGATGAATGAATAATGACTCTATTATTGCAACCATCACGTCAAAGTGTTATTTTTTCGCCAGTCGTTGTAAACAACGTCATTATTTTTCTTAGAGAAAGACATTTTGTTATTGTACCATATTCTCTCTTTTGTAAGCCCATTTGCGCCAAGTTTTCAAGTGATTTATGAGGGAAGCTTAAGAGGGGCGTTTATTAGAGATAGGGCTCTTGTGCTATTGCCAACATTGAGGGGCTTGAATGGGGCTCATGGGGCTATAACGAGAGAGGGGTGTTTATTAGAGAGAATACGGTACATAAATGTAGATGTCCATGTAGGATAAAGACCTACAAGTAAAGAGATGAGCAGTTGTGTAGAAAACCATTTGCAATCGAAAACCAGAATTTTTGAAATAATTATGTAAAATTGCGTATAAAATGAAGAAATATTATCAAAATTGATTTTACAATTTCTAATCATGGGTTTGTAAGCATCGCGTCCGTAAAATTATGAGTATACCGATGACAGGAAATATGTGTTTTAAGCTAGCTCAATACTTCAATGCAACATTATTGAGCATCACATCTTGCCATTCTATCAAGGTGACAAAATTTGACAGTCATGGTAAGCAACGTCCGTAATATATCATGGTAGCACAAGTGGTAATGCAGAGATAACAGGGACCAAGTGCCACAGAAGTGATTGCATGTGAAACAGGTATATTCTCTATTATGCGAACATGCTTAACTGCATAAAATAATGTTCTTCTTTGGTGTTTCACAATACGCTCTTGATATGCGTCAATAAAAGCCTCGGCACATGGCAGTAGGAGCTTTACAATTGCAGTGTAATTCATAAAATAGGCATTTATGTTTCATTTTCATACCTTTTAACGTCAACTTTTCGTATAAATTTCATGTCTCATGATCTGAGCTTGGTGAAGACGGACGTTTTGTGGACAGGCAGGGAGTGGATGGATTTGGATGTGGGTGTGAGAGAAGCGGAACTGAATGTCTCTGCGGTTTCTGAAGATGGTCGGGGCGATGCAGAAGTAAGAAGGACACAAGCCGGGGCATACAGGAAAGTGGCAAGAGTGCTGGCGGACAGAAAGATTGGTAAGAGGATACGAGGAAGGTTTTGGAAACATGTGTCTTGCCAGCATTGATATGAGGATTAACTAACTGAGCAGCAGCACAAGATGTCGCATGTGTGTTGAAAATAACTTTAAGGCGCATCTGTGTTGTAAGGTTGGTGGAGAAACGAAGAATGGTGGAGTTGAGGGAGGAAGTAGGATTGAAAGTGGTGGAAAAGAGACTGAATTGGCCAGGGCATGTGGTAAGGATGAGAGACGAAGGGATAGTGAAACAAGTGGAAGAGATGGATGACACAATGACAAGAAGGAGACGGCGACTGTATCAAGAGAGGCCTGGAAAGCACAGAAGAAGACTGGAGGACTTGGAAGGAGAAGGCGAAGGACAGATTGAAATGGCGGCAAATTGTTAAGGACGCGACAAAGGGTGTGATGGAGACGACATGAAGTGACTGTTGATTGCCCTTTTGACTATGAATATCGTATTATTTTTATGTCTATGACATTCCCTCATACCGCTTTTCCTTTTCAGGGAAATAGCTATTTTCTTCAGGAGACATCAACTTTTCCTCCCGCAGCAATGTTGTACCGCACGAGCGTTTATTTCCTCTCGACAGAATGTAGCTTTTCATTTTGTGACTTATAGATGTCTATTGGTCACAACTTCTGTTGACTTCATAGCGTGCGGACGGAAGTTCCTTCTTCTCGTGACGTTTAGTCCACCCCGTTTCACAAATCATCAAATTTCTCCTGTTTTTCCCAACAATTTTCGGACTTCTTTGCATCACAAGAATCCTCCTGAACTGCTCCAGCCTGTGGTTCTGTTTTCTTTCAACGTTGTTCGTCATTGCCACCGTTATTGCTCAATTATCGCTCAATTACCGAGACTCATATTCAATGGTCATTACTCAGCAATGCGGGGATATCCCACCTGTCTTCTGCGACCACATCTGATTGCGCAATCTACGTCGCCCCTGCCTCTCCTATACACTTTCCTTGTCCTCGTCTCTACTTTCCTGCTTCTCTTGTGATTACATCACAATGACTTCATCACCTCGTCTGCACTATTCACGTTCCCAAATCCTCAGCCTCCGGCGTGACTATCCCATTCCCCGTGTACAAAGAAGAGCCTTGTTCTATTATAGGATTCTTATCAGAACTCCGAAGTCAAATCCCAAGAAATGTGACGATCTACATGAGGATGTGTCATCTCGAAAGCCAAAACTGCTGACTAAGCCCACACCCTCCGTTATGTTATTTAACGCCAGGTCCGTATTCAACAAAATTGATGAACTGAGACTTCGAGCTTCCAAGTTCACTCCCGACGTTATATGCATTACCGAAACATGGCTCGACAGCAGTATTGACAGTGAATCAATCTCCATCCCCAATTATCATCTGGTGAGATCTGACCGTGACTGTCACGGTGGTGGTGTAGCCATCTACTGCAAATGTCATTTTTCTCGTATTGCAAGTCCTACTAGCAGTGTTGATGGTCTGAAGTCGAGTATTTTGTGCTTATACTTGTACGAATTTGACGTCCATGTTTGTGTCTTGTATCATCCATACTGGGGAAATGTTAATTCTCATGATATAGTGATAGACTCTCTTCAATCGCTGGTAGACAACCTTTCGTCCAAATATGTTATCTTAACAGGAGATGTGAATGACCTGCGTCATAAATTGTGTGACTTTTTTGTTTTGAACAACATGAAACAACTTGTCCAATTTCCTACTAGAGGAAAAAATGTTTGGATATTTTTGCCTCAAGCCAGCCCCTCAGATTTGAACATCCTGTCCTCCTCTCCCCCATTGATAGATCTGATCATAAAGGTATCTTTGTGAAAACTGTCGCTAACAAACCTGTTGCTGTCACTAAGGTCAAAGTTAGGTCTTTCTTTCCCGCCTCCTTTGCTCAGTGCTACAGTGTCCTTCAGTCAATTGATTGGAACGCCTGTTGTCTTGATTTTGATGATATCAATGAAGCTATTGACGCCTTACAGTTTCTTCTTCTACAATTCTATCACTTATTCTTTCCGGAAAAAACAGTCAGGATGAGAAGTTCTGATCCGTCTTGGCTTACTCCATCTCTTAAAGCCATTTCAGATGCTAGGGATAGGGCTCTCTCCCGTGGCAATTATCCCAAGTACCTGTGTCTTAGAGAAAAATTTCTTTCAGAAGTGAAAAAATCCAAAATTAATCAATTCCGTAGAATGAAGTCCTCTTCCCCTGCTGATAGCTGGAAAGTTATTAATGCGCAGATTAAGAACCGGCATGGATCTTCTAACATAGACTATAACAAGGCCGTCGAATTCAATGAAGATTTTCAATCCTTCTTCTCTGATCCTGACGTCGACTCCTTTCTTGAGGATGGGCCTTCTACTCCTACCCACATCCCCCTAATTCCCGAGACTAAAATTTCTGAATTGATAAGATCGTCCAAGTCGAGTTCAGTCGGACCTGATGGTATTCCAGGATTCTTTTACAGAAAATTCCGCGATGTCTTGGTTGCGCCCTTGACCGTTCTATTTAACAGATGCCTTCAATCTGGTACCTTTCCTACTACCTGGAAATTAGCTAATGTCCTCCCTCTTCCGAAAGGCAATGGTAAATTCAGACCAATTTCGATCTTGCCTTTCCTCAGTAAAGTGCTTGAGCGCCTGATTCGTGATCACCTGTTTTTGCCGTCTATTTGTTCTTTTGACTCACGGCAGTTTGGGTTCATTCATAATTCGTTTGGGGGATGCACTAACTCTCTTCTCAGTCTTCGTTTGACTATTCTGCAACACCTCAGCGCCAAGTCCTCCAACTCTTGCAAAATTCTCGCAGTAGACTTCAGAAAGGCCTTCGATTCGTTGAGTCACCTATCTGTTCTGAACACCTTTGTGACTGTTTTTCAATGCAATCCTTATATTGTTTCTATGATTCACTCCTTTTTGAAAGATCGTTTTCAGAAGGTCGCTACCAATGGTGTACAAGCTTCGTGGAAAGCTGTTTCCAGCAAGGGTCTATCTTGGGGCCTCTGTTGTTTGTCATGTACATTAATGATCTTCCTCATCTGACAAATACCAAAATCATAGCTTACGTGGACGATATATCTCTCGTTCACCTGTCAGAATCGTCTTCCTCTTCTGTCTTTCAAGATCACATTAATATTTTTGTCGAGTGGGCTCAGAATAAGAAACTCCGCATCAATGAAGCAAAAACCAAGAGTCTCACTATTTCAGGCAAACCGACCTCTTCCTCTCCCATTCATATTCATGTGAATGGCACTGTCATTGAAGATGCTCCTTCTCTCAAAATTTTGGGAATGTTTTTCTCCTCCGATAACAAATGGGACGATCAATATAATTTCCTGTACAAAAAATGTTGCCGGTCCCTATCATTAGTTAGACGGATTCGGTATAACTGTGGGCAAGGCGATATTGTTTGGCAGGCCTACGTTGGTCTTGTTTTTACCCATATTTCTTTCTGCTGACCCGTTTTTTGCCACCTAAAGAAGTCCCATGTGAAAAAACTTGAACGACTTGATCGCGTTGCTCGTCGTTGGGCCAATATCAATTTTAAATGTGGTTTTCATCAAATGCTTGATAACATCTGTATACGACTGACTCGTAAAGTTTCTAGGTTTTCTGCATGCCATCCTTTATCTGAATTTTTTATTGTCAGATCCACTGATTCCCAAATCAGATCTCGGAGAAAATTGTTATGCTTTCAACGGAGATCGTCTGTTTACAACAATTCATTTATTAAGTATTCGAAATTTTGAATTTCGAAATTTCGAAATTGGTGAATAAAGTCTCTTTATTATTATTATATTGTTGATTGCATATTGTTGAATATGTCTATATCTAGTCAGTGTATTGAAAATTTAACTTTTTCTATGTTTATTTGTTGACATAGATTTTAACATTGAATGACTTGAAATCGTTTTACATTATAGTGATATAACTACGACATCTGTACTACCACAGAAAATGTAGCACGAGGCGAAGCCGAGTGCTACATCTTTCTATGGTAGTACAGATGGAGTAGTTATATCACTATTATCAAACGATCAAGAAATGTCAATGAACTCTATGGACCAGTGACGATATAGACAATCTGCTAAGAACACAAACGTGGTTGGCTTTCCATGGCATCCAAAGTCCTAGTAGATAGCCTATCCAATATTGATGTCATGCATTTCCATAGAAATTAACAATACCATAGAAAGTACTATTATCTACTTCTATGTGCATTTCCTTCATTTGAATTTCAAGTGAACCGATATTTAACTGGCATTTGCATGAGGTGTAGCCTTATTATCTATACCCAAGATATCATCTAAGCTTACTTGCAATTTGGGTGCATTGTAGGGTAAAAAAATGTAGCACGGTAGCCCATTGGATTACATGTATTTTGATTCATAGAAATTCCGTTCTACATTAGAAAATGTAGAACGCATAGTTCAACATAGTGGAGATAGGAAGGGAGTTTGATAATAGATATTTAACGTTACCTTTTTGACATCACCTTCAACTAAATATCGCCGATAAGCAATACTTCATGAATATCTTGGCTACATATCTCTGTAAATCTATGGCTTGATTCACTGATGTGATTTGTTTCAAATATCATTTCTATAGCTAATCCGATGTCTGTATTCAACAATAGCAATGTTAATACGATGTCTATATGACATTGCTATAATGACGGCTATACCGGGAAATCTATGAATGAGCTAATCGAGGGACTATTTCGATATCTTCACAGTCTCTGGCTAATCATAATTTGTTTATAGACTTCTATGATTTTTTCATTTTGTGTAGGAGTGAAAAGTTGATAATTCCTCCCTGCAGTTTGCAAAAGAGAGATATCTTTTTACTCCCACACAAAATGAAAATACGGTCGTTAGAATGAATCAAAATAAATAAATATACCTTGACATATGAATCTGCACCCTCGCTTAATAAATAAATATACCTTGACATATGAATCTGCACCCTCGCTTAATAAATAAATATAGCTTGACATATGAATCTGCACCCTCGCTTAATAAATAAATATAGCTTGACATATGAATCTGCACCCTCGCTTAATAAATAAAT
Organism: Prostheceraeus crozeri; assembly: GCA_907163375.1. NCBI lineage: Eukaryota > Metazoa > Platyhelminthes > Polycladida > Euryleptidae > Prostheceraeus > Prostheceraeus crozeri. Next base: position 63,954 of record CAJQUW010007184.1, read on the forward strand.
AAATAAATAAATATACCTTGACATATGAATCTGCACCCTCGCTTAATAAATAAATATACCTTGACATATGAATCTGCACCCTCGCTTAATAAATAAATATAGCTTGACATATGAATCTGCACCCTCGCTTAATAAATAAATATAGCTTGACATATGAATCTGCACCCTCGCTTAATAAATAAATAAATAAATAACTATACCTTAACATATGAATCTGCACCCTCGCTTCTGTCTTCCAGTCTCACCAATGTAACACAAAAGTCCTCTCGAATTCCATCCAGATCAGCCGTTGAGATGCTTGGATAAATGATCAACCATCGATTCAGGAAACTGGTAATTCCGTTGCTTATAGCCTGAAGAGAAAATTTAAATGTTAGCTCAAGTCTTCTAAGTCCTCCGTATGAAGCTATAGCGTCTCACCTTAAGCCTCAGCCACACTGAAAGCAAAGCAAACACGGGCGTCCTGAGCAAACGTATGTCCGCAAGCCATCAATCGCTCTGGTTTGCTTTGCTCCCGTGTGGCAGTGTGCTGCAATGGTGACTGTACATTATAAACCGTAAATATCCGTTAAAATTAACAGCTAAAATTAGTTTCACGGTTTTTACAGTCTCAGCTGTAGATATCCGTAAAAACAGACGTTTTTATCTAATATGAACCGATTTTAACTGTAACGTCATCACTCATCACGTTGTAACGTCATCAATTTAACAGATATTTGCGGATATATTCTGTGAAGTTTAGCGGTTATTTTGACTGTTTTTAACGGTGTACAGTTTACAGTGTATATTTGCTGCAAAACGCTTTGCTCGGAAACGCTTGGAAAAGCTCGCAGTGTGGCTGAGGCCTCACATGGCACTGACAGACAGACTTTGTTACATATAGTTGTAATGTATTCAGTTCAGCTATCTTAAATGCAGACTATTATGACACTCGTGGATGGAACTTGACTAGAACGGACACGGACATTTGATACAATACAGCGGATGTTATTTGTTGGTAGTCCTAGTGGTGAATTCTGGATACAGTAGCTATTCGGATTATTGAATGACATAAAACGTGCAATCGGAATTTGCAAACATGAAGACATTCAAGTCAAATTCCAATTGGATCCCGGATTTTGGCTATTTATTTTTACAAAATGCGGTAAATAAAATTTCAATATGCATGCGCATCACTTGATGCAAACAAATTACATGCACATCGAAATGACCAGCGTATTGCATTACTATTGCATGTATGTTGATAAGAGAGAGAGAGAGAAAGCGTTTTATATTTCCAGTAATGAAAATCAAGGTAAGTACATATGTCAAGTTACAACAAAATCAAATGCATTCACAGTAATACAGTAAGGAAGTCACATGTCAAAAATCATTTAATGTTATTTAGATGTGCAGATACATAAAGTTGAAATTGCCGTTGTTTGCCTGTTGAATGTCTTCGCCATTTCAACGTAATGCTGTCCAGACCGGTTAAAGCGGCATGGGATCAGTCTATGTAAAGGGTGCTCGGTGTTTTGCTCTGCGGCTACAAACAAATTGCACGCAAGTCGTAAGCGACGGCCATTTACATCCTCGAACAAGTTGCAATCGCAATTTCGTCCGTGAATGATGCGATGAGCTCGCTTGCAGAAATGACGAAGATATGTGAAGGTTCCAGTTGAGATTAGAGGAGAAAGTCACTTAAGCTGACGATGATGTTGATACATGTACAAAAAGACGCTGATGATCCGAAAATTCAATTCTCAAAAAAAATTATCCCGCAAAAGAACCCAATAATTCCTCACGGGATCGATTAAAAATCCCGCCGATAATCCCGCCCGCAGTGCTAATCCCGTGCCAACCCTGCCCTTAGCCCGCCGAGGTTGAGGCAATCAGTTAATTGCAATTTCTAAAAACAGCAATTGCACCATTCAATTTATTTCGATTATTAAGCAACAACAATGATTTAATTGTAATTATTGGTCAGCAGCAACCAATCTTTTTGCTATTTTTCTTGACAGCAATCAATTAATTGCAATTTCTGATGGCAACAATTAATTAATTACAATTGTTGAGTTGCAGCAATTAATCAATGCAGTTACTGACTAAAAGAAATCAATTTTTTGCTATTTTTGATTGCACCAAACATTTGATTGCAATTCAATGCATTTGATAACCTTTGCTTGTGTTCCTTTGTCGTCATGCAAAATGTTAGAAACCTTTGTTCAGCAAAAAGAAACTCATTATCAGCATTATTATCTTTATAATGAAAATGGCTTGCTGAGATGCAGCTGATAACACAGAAATTGAAGCACATCAGCGATATTATCATTAAACTCAACAGCTCAGTAATTAATTCAGGATTCCTGTTCAATCTACTAATGCAAAGGCAGCTTTGACGGCGCATTTGATTTTTTATCACAAGATTTCACTTTAATTTAGAAAAGTTATGCAACATCCGTTCAAGTTGGGCCGACAGAGGTCGTTGGCAAGCAATCGGCAAAACTAATGAAATGAGGCAGTCGCTGCAGATACTATAGAAATAGCTCTCAATTGAGAATTCAGTTCGCGAATTCCCGATTGATTTCAAGAACGGAATTCCAAGGAAGTTGCTTTATCATACTTCAAGCCGAAAATGTGAACTACGAAGGCCAATGCACGGTAGCCAAGTACCTTTAAGCTCAGAGGATTATATATATATATATATACTTAAAGAGATGGTTCTCCCCGTGCCCGGATTCCAGTTACAAAATTGACCAAAAAGAGAGGCAAATTTCAACAGGCACTAGAAAGCTCGCACGACTTTAATATATATATGCACTCTACAGAGGAATTCATTTTAAATTCTTACTTAAAGACGGATGATTCATTCAAGTTACTACACCAATGCTAACTTCAGTATGATGACTTAAAGGCTTGAAGTGATGGTCGAATAACCGAATAACTCGAATTTCTACTATTCGAGAATGCTTATTATCTTGCCATTTGGTATTCGATGCATCATCAGTTGAAAAATGGGAACAGACCTGAATAGCTGCTGCTTCAACCAATATCAGGAATCATCAGCAGGCCTAGGTCACATCTCTCTATTTAACCTTATCAGGACCGGGAGGACCCCTATCAACTTCTTCCTATATCTCCTAAAATAAGTGAGATAAAAGTTCATTTTTTGTGACTTTCACTTTGTATGTACGTTGAACTTTCATTAAGAATTTGGGCAAAATTGACTTACTTTTCAAAGGTCATTTTTAAAAGTACTTTTTAGAAAATTGATGGTTTTCATTTTGAGTAGCATTGATTATTGATGTAATGTTTCTGCATCACGTTTACATGATATTTATGCATGTGCAAATCAAGACTGTTAGCACACGCATTCATCTCATCTCCCAAAATGAGTAGGCCTGCATGTGCATTGTCCGTACATAATTGTATATGTAATGTACACATGCACATGTAATTGTAAATGCAAAATACATTTCACCATTCGAAAAATTGCATTCGGAATGTATCATAACCTTGTCTTTATAGAGAATAAATCATTAGAAGGAGACGTTTATAAAGATAGAAAACCGAATAATACATGAAAAGACATTACCGGTATTTACGTTCAAATTCAAATTGCTGTTTGTAGCGATGAAAATCAACGTAGAATATTATACTTGCAACACCATATAGATATACTTGAGTAAAAGTTTGCAGAAATACTTTAGTTGCAATGAACAATTTTTGAAGAGTGAAAAAAAATACATAGATTCATGAAAATGAAAAAAATTGAAAATACAAATTTTAAATTTGAATTTTTGGTCTGAAGCACTACCATTCGAAAAAGGAGACTCGAAGTATCTACTAAACCTATTTTCAAAAAGCTTTATTCATCGGAGCACGGAAAATTTGAGGTCCCCCGGTCCCCCAGAAAAGGAGACTCGAAGTATCTACTAAACCTATTTTCAAAAAGCTTTATTCATCGGAGCATGGAAAATTTGAGGTCCCCCGGTCCCCCGAGAAAGGAGACTCGAAGTATCTACTAAACCTATTTTCAAAAAGCTTTATTCATCGGAGCATGGAAAATTTGAGGTCCCCCGGTCCCCTGAGAAAGGAGACTCGAAGTATCTACTAAACCTATTTTCAAAAAGTTTTATTCATTGGAGCATGGAAAACTGAGGTCGCCCGGTCCCCCGAGAAAGGAGACTCGAAGTTTCTACTAAACCTATTTTAAAGAAGCTTTATTCATTGGAGCATGGAAAATTGAGGTCCCCCGGTCCCCCGAGAAAGGAGACTCGAAGTTTCTACTAAACCTATTTTAAAGAAGCTTTATTCATTGGAGCATGGAAAACTGAGGTCCCCCGGTCCCCCGAGAAAGGAGACTCGAAGTATCTACTAAACCTATTTTCAAAAAGCTTTATTCATCGGAGCATGGAAAATTGAGGTCGCCCGGTCCCCCGAGAAAGGAGACTCGAAGTATCTACTAAACCTATTTTCAAAAAGCTTTATTCATTGGAGCATGGAAAATTTGAGGTCCCCCGGTCCCCCGAGAAAGGAGACTCGAAGTTTCTACTAAACCTATTTTCAAAAAGTTTTATTCTTTGGAGCATGGAAAATTTGAGGTCCCCCGGTCCCCCGAGAAAGGAGACTCGAAGTTTCTACTAAACCTATTTTCAAAAAGCTTTATTCATTGGAGCATGGAAAATTTGAGGTCCCCCGGTCCCCCGAGAAAGGAGACTCGAAGTTTCTACTAAACCTATTTTCAAAAAGCTTTATTCATCGGAGCATGGAAAATTTGAAGTCCCCCGGTCCTGTTAGGGTTAAAGATGGAGCCTTAGCCGGGCTTAATTTCAGATTTGCAATTAGCAAGCTAGTGAAATTTCGACAGGTATTCATTAAATGCCACTCCAAGCAGTATTCAATATTCGGTTTATACATTCCATGCGAATTCGTAAAAGTGATTTCATTTTCTTCGCACTGGGCAGACAGTGGACAGCACTACAAAGTCTCCCCTCCCTTCTCTGCTGTCCACGTGGATTATGGAGCATCTCGAATTAAACAATAAATATCTCGGCGAATGTTAGAGAAAGCTTCATATTTACCGTGTTCAAAATTCTCATTGTGCAGTTCGCATCGCAAAGCAGAACCAAAAAGCGTCTCTTTTCTGCTGCCGCTCGAACGTTCAGCCAGTTGATTTCATCATTGATGTCAATAACCGAAGATGTGAGAGATGAGAACAAAATGCCTTCCAATATAGTCTTTGAGAAGGTGTCATTGAAATCGACAAAGATAAGAGGATCTACATTTGCAGTGGTCATCAGATAATTAACCAGAGCATTTGGTTGCACTGCATCGCATGTGGTGGTGAAACGGTGAGACCAAGAAATCAACTCATTTTGCCGCTTCCACAACGTTATGTAAGTCTTTGAAACTTGCACTGCATAGCAGATATCTGGAAAGATGAGAAGGATGAAAATGTTATAATCTGCATTTAATCAGCAAAGCAACCTTCATCAATTTATCAATATCATATTGAAACGAGAAAATCATATGCTAAAAAGTCAATCACATAAAAAGTTTGATGTTGAGTGGTTTTGAAGCCACTCAACAGCAGTGTCTGACAAACTATGTAGACATTATACATCCGGAAGGTCCCCTTTGCTAGTGGTAGCAAAACTCAAAAATCTCTTTGGCGCGAGCGCTTTCGAGGTCCGTCGGACATCATAGTCATGCGCTTAATGATTTATTGCGATATTTACTTGAAGCAATGAAAAGTGTTCATAAGATCTATGACAACAGTCTTTTTACGAAATGAGTCAATGATTATATAATACTGATTTAAGATTAAAGTAACATATCAACAAAGCCAAAATCACATTAAGAAAAAAGTTACATTCGATAAAGAATTATAATACTGCATCGTAGGAAGATCCGAAGTCAACCTTAGTCTTGTTGCCCGAGCCCAGCTTCTTTGTCCAGATGGCTTCTTTGGCGATTCGTTGCCGCCATTGTTTCGCCCCATCAACCCTACGCATGTCGTCAAAAGACATCATGTGACCAGTCTCAGTTACATGCTTCGCGATCTCCGACCTGTGAACGTCCATGTCCTTTACTGCTCTTAGATGCTCCTTTCTGCGCTCCTTAAGAGGCCTGGGTGTCTCATTGACGTAAGAGAAAGAGCAGGAGTCTTCTGAGCAAGGGATTATTTACACTGATCCCAACTGAATGGCAGGAGAGGACCGCTTTCTTACGAGCATCGACTGGAGAGTACTTGAAGGCCTCAGAGCAATGCTTATGTTGGAATCAGAAAGTACAGACCTTATTTTCTCTCCAATTCCTGGATAGTAAGGAATGGTTGCTTTCGGAGGTTCATATTCACGTTGAATAGCAGTGTTAACACCAGACCAGAAGCAGATGTCTTGTTCACTGTAGCCATTCTCCATGAAAACACGACGCAGATGTTGTCTCTCCTCCGCCAAGGATGGTCTTGAACACAGACGGTCAGCTCTTACATGTAAAGAACGAACAGTGGATTTAAAAGCGTTCTTTGGATGACAGGAATGCCTATTAAGGTATGAATCAGTGTGAGTGGACTTGCGAATGGAGACATTGAAGGCCTCCATCGTCTGCTCCTCGTAGCTGCAAATGCACTCGGGTGTACGTCAAGCAACCCATTTGTGTAGAGTATGTGCGCAGATCCCTACTCCTTTTTGGAATCGGTTCAGGAGTATCCATTGCCGGCGTGGTAGTTGAAAGCCCGACAAGGCATAGCTGAGTAATGGGAATAAGACCGTTCCAGGACACCATAAAATCAAAAAAATTAGTATCTTTAAAAACGACATAAATTCATGAATTTAGACCCTTTTTCAGGTTTTTAAGACCTAAATTCATGAATTTGGTTCATTCAAAAAGTACCATTTTTTTCAAAAATGGTACTTTTAAAAACGACATAAATTCATGAATTTAGGTCTTAAAAACCTGAAAAAGGGTCTAAATTCACAAATTTGGGCGTTTTTAAAAATACCCAATTTTCAAATTTTTCAAAATCTCAAATTTGAGAATAACAATCGGGCGAAGCGCGAAGCCCTAGAACCTTCGGTTCGATTTTCACCCCCGCCAAAATCATGACCGTTCTAGGACACCGAAAAAATTATAAAAGTTGAGAATTTCAAATTTGTGATTATGACATTTTTCATTGCTTAAATCATGACCGTTCTAGGACACCGAAAATTATAAAAGTTAAGAATCTTAAATTTGTGAATTACAATTTTTACCTTGAAAATCATGACCGTTGCAGGACACCGAAAATCTCAAATTTGAGAATTTCAAATTCATGAATTTTATCCATCTTTCAGGTTTTTAAAATATATCATGTGACTAATAATATTTCTTTAAAAATGGAAGGAACTTCAGAAATGGAAGAAACCTCAAGAATATATCATTCGTTATCTCAATTAAAAATAAGTGAAATGGTTCTCAATTATTATTAAGATTAGAGCACTATGATAAATTAAGAAGACGCAATTATTACTTAGTCATTCTTCGTTATTGTATGCTCAACATTATTTAAAGTACTAATTGTGTGAACTAGAAGATCATTGTAACTCATAAACTCAAAATTATTCAATGAACCCGTACACTGCCTGATAATTGAAGAGAGAGACAGAAATTGAAGAGAGAGAAACGACTAGCAGCTTTCCCCTAAAATTATCATGCTATATCTTGTCATTTCAATTTACCCATCGGTAAACTTTTGACATTTCAACTTACGCGTGCGTAAAGTTTTGACATTTCAATTTACCCCTACGTAAATTATTTTCAGAATCTGTTTTCAAAATCTATTTTCAAAATCCATTTGCAAAGTCTATTTTCAAATTCAGTTTTAGAAATCGATTTGCAAAATTCATTTAGCGTTTGCCAAACACATACGGGTAGTAAAGTACTTCCCATTGTGAAGACATGAATAGATTAAGCACATAAGAGTGCATTGACAATAAAAGCAAATGACAATAAAATTCTTCTTCTAAATTTAGAACGCATAGACGGCGACATGCGGGATAGTTGTTATGACAATTTTAAACAATCATTTTAACGATGAAACATATTTTACAAATAAAGTTCATGAAGAAAATTGAAATATATAAAACAATATAGATTAGAATCGGCTAAAGCCAGAGGAGCTTCGCTCCGATAATTATAATATAATCATTTCAAAATCGAATAAGTAGTAAGGAAAGACATCATTAGAGAACAGTTTTAAATCAATACCCCCTCCCTTCTGTCTTCTAGGGGTCCCTTAAGAAATTTTTTTTATTATAAAATGAGCAACATAAATGAGTTTTTTAAATTATATGGAACGCAAACTACGACAAATTTCGACCTAAAGAAAATCGCAAATGAATTAGGAATAAAGAATTTTCATGTTCTAATGAGAAACGAATTACAATTCCTAAAAAATAGGCCATCAGGAACCTTCAGTTCCCGGAACAAAGTTCCATCAATAACTGTAAATTTCATAACGAATCTTCACACTTCAGACCAAAACGGCGTACATTGGTCAGCAGGTATCTTTAGTAAAAACGGAGATAATTATTATTTTGACCGCCCGGAGGCTGAGAACTATTGGTTCGACTCATACGGGCTTCCACCTACAAATGAAGTAAAAGAATTACTTGGAACGGGAACATACAATACGTTTCAAATTCAAAAACCGGGAACAACTTATTGTGGACAATTATGTCTTTATGTTTTATTTAAATTACAAAAAGGAGTACCATTTCTAGATATTATGTTAGAGTTAAACAATCTATAACTCAAGCGAAGCTAGCTAAAGCGCCACCTAAAGGTTAAAGCTCTGTTTTCTGTAATTCATTTTGATAAAAACGACCTCTGATATCCTCATTATCTAAATCTTTAATTTCATAAGTAATCGGATAAGTTTTATTTATTTTGCAAACTTCAAATATTTCTTTAGTCCAATAGCCAACAAAGCCTTTTTCAAATTTGTTCTTATATTTAAATATTCTAACTCTATCTCCAATTTTAAATTTCGGCTTAAGTTTCTGCAAATTCGGATTACTCTCATTCGAATTATTATTCTCGAATATTTTTTTTCGTATCAAATCAGGGTCGTTAGAAGCATTCTTTGGAGTTTCTTCAATACCAGAATGAACTTTATTATTGTACTCTTCCACAATTCCTGGTAATATTTTTAACCATTTCTGATTTCCTTGCTGAGTAAATTTCTTGAAAATTTTATTTTTTAACGTCCGATTGAATCTTTCTATCACTACGGCCTTCCCAGCGTTTTCAGTTGAATAAACAGTTTCAAATAGTGGCTGAACGTTTCGGTTATAAAATTCCGACCCTTTATCAACAAACAATTTTTTTGGCTTTCTATTACTTTCTTTAAAGATTTCTTCAAACGCATATTTAACTGAAAGACCACTTTTATTTTTTAAAGGCTTTACCCAAGCATATCGTGTATATAAATCTATAACTGTCAATGCGTATTTGTAGTCAGACTTTGTCTTAGAACCTTCGGTTCGGTCCCTTTCATTCGGCATATGAATAAGATCAGCACTCCAAATATCATCTTTATTAAATACTTTTACTTTTAATAAATATTTAGGCTTTCTATATTCTTTATGAATTTCAGATGCATAAACGTCTGAATTATGATTTCGAGCGTTGCTCTCAGACAGCTTTGCTGTCGTTTCATTTAAACCCTGACCGAATAATATTTTAGCTTGTAAAGCTTTCTTAACAAACATTCTTTCAATTTTTTCTCTAAATGTAGGATTTTGAATACTATCTAATTCTTGTATCATTTTCTTATCTGCTTCATGTCGAGAACTTAGATCATGATTTCGATAAGCTAAATCATGCCTGTAAGCTGCGGCATCTACTCTATTTATTGGTTCTTCACCTGGTTTCGGATTATTATTCTCATCTAGTCTTATATCTAATCGAGTTCCTGGCCCAGTATATGAATGACCAGGAAGATGTTTTTCTTTCGAATATTTACTCCAAATAAATCCAGGAAAGTTTTCTAATGTTTTTTGTATATCACCACCGTAGGTAGTAACCAAACTTTGTTTATCGTCGTTACCTTCATAAATTTTACAGTTTGAGTTTTTATTTTTGTTTAATAGATAATTCAATAAATCTAAATTAGAAATTTTTAATTTAATTAAATTTTCGGAATTTTTAGTATTCATTTTAAAAGATAAAAAAAAATTAAGAAGATAAAAAAAAATTAAGAAGATAAAAAAAATTAAGAAGATAAAAAAAATTAAGAAGATAAAAAAAACTTTTAAAAGATAAAATAAATGTTTTACCTTATGGACCAAAGGTCCTGAGGTTATTACCGAATCATACTAGGACTTAGATATATTCCAGAACCATCTTTAGTTTCTTTAATTTCAATTAAATCATCAACATTGTGGAGAATATTTTTAAGAACTCGTTTTCCTTCATCAACTAATTTTAATTTACTAATAAAATTATCTACTACTCCTTTTCCTTCGGGCGAAGCCCTGGAAGACATCTCCGTTGACCCATGAACCGATGCCCCTTCTCCCCTAGCAACTTTCTCTAACTCTCTGTTATGACGTTTTTGTTCTTCTAATGCTGCCTTCTCTGATTTATTTTTATTTACTGCTTGGACAATACCAGCTGTCCCACCTGCAACACTTCCTGCTGCAGCTATGCCTCCTATTATTAGTGGAATTAATGGGAGAATCCCACCATTCTTTTCTTCTTGTAATTTAATATTCTCTATCATTGGTTTACTTATGTAATACTTTTTTTTATTAATCGTAATAGTTTTAGGGGTATTTTTGTCAACAATATTACGTAATTTTAATTCAACAGTTTTATTATTAATATTACTTTTCGCTTGCGACATTTTTAATAAAAAATTTTAAGTTAAGAATTTAAAGTTATCAAAAAATTTAAATCTATTCTAGTTATGAAAAATTTTTAGTTAAGAAATTTTAAGTTATCAAAAAATTTAAATCTATTCTAGTTATGAAAAAATTTTAATTAACCTATCGGAGCGAAGCTCCTCTGGCTTTAGCGCTTTAGCCGATCGGACCAAGGGTCCTCAGGTTATTAACCAATCCTAACCATCTTTCCATTAAGAATTTCAATAGAATATTTTGCATCTTCTAGCAATAAACCATAAGCCATCAATGAAGTTGTGGAATCTTTCTTTTCAATATTAATTGTTACATCACAACCATTTTTAATAATATCTTCAGATTGTGCACTTAAATCGAAGCAGAAAATTGGATATAAATGTCTCCAATCTCCAGGAGTTAATTGTGGTTCAACTCCAAATTCTATACAAAGATTTCTATAAGAATCATATCCTTCCATAAATTGATTATTGGTATCATCGAATCTTAATGGATCAATTGGATATCGAGTTTGATTTAATGAAACTTGTAAACTTCGAATTGTATTAATATGGAAGATATTATTGTTCTTATCAAAACTTGGAGAATTATTTCTTTGAAATGTTAGTAATAAATATCTTGGGGTATTCGCAGTTCTAGTAAAATGCCAGTTAAATCTTTGTTCGGAAAAAGTTACTGAACTAGCAGTACGCTTTAGAAAATTAACTGGAATTGGTTTGTTAGTATTTAATCTTTTTGCAATAGCTGTTTCAACCTCTAAACTAGGAGTAATATGCTTAATCCACCATTCAAGTCTATCAATTTTTAAATATGCTTTTTTCCCAGTCTTACCAAAAAAGATTAATTCATTATTTACTGTACGATGAATTATTAATTTAAATTTTAATTGATATGATATTTTATCATAATCTAAATATCCGAATAATGGAGACAATGGCCAATTAACTGTCTGTTTACTTTTTTTGTTAAATTCACGTCTTTCTTTATATGCATCATTATTTGTTTTATTTAAATGTTTTTGCAATATTTTCTACATCTTTCGCAATTCCTGCGGCATCTGTTCCGGCGTGAGTTAAATCATCAACAATTATACCATCATTAGTATCAGGAAACCAACCTTCGATTTCATACTTTTTATTATTATCACCAATTGTTATAAATCTAAGCATTGTATCAATTACACCTGGAGAATCACTTATTGTTTCTATATTTTGAGTTGCAACATCTAAACGCATTTGTGTAAATAAACTTGGGAAAAAATTATTCTCTAGTGTAATATTATCGGTATCTGGTAATGGTGTTGTAAAATTAGCATCACTATATAAAGAATATTCACAGTGTAAAAATGAATCAGGTAAATATAAATAACTCTGCTGATTATCAACTTCAAAAATTAAATCACCTCCAGTATTTACTCTACTGAAGATCCGGGATTCATAGCAACTCTTATATAGTCATTCTTTTTTTGATTATAACTGACGAACGGAGGATCGTCTAATCTAAATTTATTTTCGATAAGCGAAGACATTTTTATAAAAAATAATTTGACTTTTTGTTTTTTCTCACAGATAGAAAAAAATTTTTACTAAAATATAATTACTAAAAAATTTTTACTAAAAAAAAATTACTAAAAAATTTTACTAAAATATAATTACTAAAAAATTTTTACTAAAAAAAATTACTAAAAAATTTTTACTAAAAAAAAATTACTAAAAAATTTTTACTAAAATATAATTTTAGAATTTTGCTAGACCAGCTCCGCTATGAATGCCATTACCTCTTATTTCTTCAATTGTTTTTTCATTTTGTTTACTATTAGACGGAGCTCCGCTCCTCAAGGTTTCACCCTCTACAGCTATGTTAGCAATTTTGTTTTTTGTTTCATCTGAAAGTTTTTTTAATTTTTTTAGTTCTTCAGAATCATTCTTGAGTTTACGAATAGCTTCTAGTTGTTTTAATTCGTTTTGAGACTTGACAGCATTTGATATTGCACTAGCTGTACTACCTATAGCAGCTGCTCCTTTTGCAGCAGATGTAATCAAATCTTTATTATTTTTAATTAAGTTAACGATACTACCAATACCAGAAAAGATGCCATCCCCTTCTTTTTGGATGGCACCTGCGGTGCCTAGGAACTTTTCTGTTCCGACTGTTTCTCTATTATCATAATGGTAAACCGGATTCATACGTGGTTCATGAGCAATTTTTTGATTTGAAGCAAATTGTTTAAGATTGTGTTTATAAATTATAGGCATTTTTTAGTAATAAATTTGACTTTTGGGAAAAATATAAATACGGGCGAAGCGCGAAGCGCGAAGCGCGAAGCGCGAAGCGCGAAGCCCTGGAAGACAACTCCGTTGACCCATGAACCGATGTCCATTATAAAAAAATGTTTATTTTTTGTTCTTAACTTTTACAGATTGGGTTTTTGGTTTAACTTTATCAGGAACCAAATCTGCATCAATCATTCTTTTTATTCTATGATTTTCTTTCATAATATTTCTTTGTTTTATTAACTCTTCTAATTGTTTTATTCTTTTAAAATTATTAGCTCTAATTTTATCCATTTTTAAAATTATATACTTTTATATACTTTTATATATTTATACTTTTTTTATTTTTAAAATTATATTTATATTTTTATATTTTTATATTTTTAAAATTATATTTATATTTTTTATGAGTTTTATTTTTTATGATTTTTATTTTTTATGATTTTTATTTTTTGTAGGTAAAAAATATTTAAGTTAATATTTACAATACTCGTTTAAGATTTACGTTTATGAATATCTAACAACTTCGAGATAACTTTATTAATTGACTGTTGCACTTTATCTATTGCGTCAAGCAGTGTGTGATGTACTTTAATTTCTTTTCTATTAACTTGCATTTTCTGCTGATTAATCTTCAATGCCGTTTTAAGAGCATTTAACTTAATTTTAAGAACATCTAATTGTCTTTTAACAGCATCTAACTGTTCTTTATTTTCTTTAGAGTTTTCTTGTAAATTTTCTTTAATTCATTTTCTAAATTGATTTTAAGAGTTTTCATTTTATCAACTTTTTCATTAAGTGAGTTTACTTCATTTATTATTCTATTCATCTTTTTCATTTGTTGAGTAATTTTAGAACTCAATTCATCAACACTTTTTTGGAATGTAGTTTGCAACTGCTTTAAATTTTTTTTAATTCTTTCAGGTAGTTTTTCTATTTCATCTTCTAATTGTTCTTTTAACATTTTTATCTGATGTTTATTTTTAATTACAGCAGATTTTAAATTTATAGAAAGTAATATTAAAATTTTTGATTGTTCTGAAATCTTTTTAAAAAGTTTTGCTATATCTGCTTCTAGCTCTCTATCCTTTTTATCAAGTTTTAATAATTTTTCGTTTAATGATTTGTCATTAAGTTTAAGCAACTTTAATTCATTCATCAGCGGAACCATAACATCGTTTATATATTTTTCTTTTAAGTCATTGATTTGTGTATCAACATATTGTTTATTTGTTAACTCTGTATTTTGTTGTGGAAGAATAGAAAGATGTAATGGACCAGATAAAACGTCTCCAGTTTTCATTATATAATTTTCTAGTTCTATTTCTGATTCACGATTATTCGGTATATATGCACCTCCACCAACATTTGGTAACATCATTTTTAAACAATAAAAATAAAATTTTTTCTGATTATAAAAATACATAAATTATAAAAATAAAATTTTTCCTAATAAAAATAAAAAAAATGGAAATGACTCAAATTTGTCAAGTTTGCAATATGCGTTTTTTAAATCAAACACTATTATATTCTCATATGAAAAACACACCATGTGGTATGCATATGAATCAATTACAACCTAATAATAGTATGCAACCTAATAATAGTATTCAGTATAATAATATTCAACCTAATAATAGTATTCAGTATAATAATATTCAATCAGAGCAACCATTACAAAGATTAAAGCATTTATTTATTTCAGATAAAGAACAAAATCTTTATACTGCTAGAATAAATACACCTAGGCAAAATACACCTAAGCAAAATAATAATAATTATTTAGCACAAAATAATCCTTTTGTTCAAAATAATAATGTAGCTCAAAATAATTATGTTGATAAAAATAATAATGTAGCTCAAAATAATAATGTAGCTCAAAATAATTATATTGATAAAAATCAATTTGTTGAAAGTAATAACAAAAAAATATGTTCCGGATGTAATAAAAATATAACATCAAAAAATTTTGCGCGTCATTTAAAATTATGCGAACAACCAGAAGAGGTTAAAAAAAATAAAAAAGATAAATTAAAAGATCAGTTATGTCGTAATTGTAATAAATATTTTACAATACAAGGAATTACTAATCATTATAATTCTTGTATAAGTTCTACAAGACAATGTACAAGTTGTCAAATTACTAAACCTAAGACAGAGTTTTATGATAGTAAATATCAGTGTAAGGATTGTTTAAAAGAAAAAGTTAAATGTAGAGGTTGTCAAAAAATTATATTAAAGAAAAATTTTCAGCGACATGTAACACTATGTCCAAAACTTAATCAACATAATAATCAACATAATAATAATTTATATCAAAATAATAATTTATATCAAAATAATAATTTATATTAGTATTTCAACTAAAATAGTTGTATTTCAACTAAAATAGTTGTATTTCAACTAAAATAGTTGTATTTCAACTAAAATAGTTGTATTTCAACTAAAATAGTTGTATTTCAACTAAAATAGTTGTATTTCAACTAAAATAGTTGTATTTCAACTAAAATAATCTTATATATATATTAAAATATTATTTTTTTATAAAGAATAAAATATTATTTTATTAAAATATTCTTAAGCATTCCGGAAGAGAGGAGAGGTATAAAAACACTTCTTTTGAGTATAGGAACAAAAAGTCCGACACATTCCGGAGGTTCTACAGAGGTTAAAAACACTCATAAGAGTGTAAGAATGCGAGTCCGGAATTAAAAAATAATAATTCCTAAATTTTTATTTTAAAAATATTAAATGAATAAAAACGAAAATTTGGAAGATTTATATTCACCGGTTATAATTAAAAGTAATAAAAGTAATAAAAGTAATCTAAGTCGTCATAAATCTCTTAATGCAATAAACGAAATAATAAATAATTATATGAATAACACTGAGTTTCAAGATACACTAACCCCTCAAGATCCGAATCTCAAAGATATTAATAATATTGTAGAAAATCCTATATATAATACTAAATATAATAATAATATAGATAAAAATATATATAATAATATAGATAAAAATATATATAATAATATAGATAAAAAATATTTAGAGACACTACCCCCTAATTCATCTCTTAATAAAAAAATACCACAATCAGATCT
Organism: Prostheceraeus crozeri; assembly: GCA_907163375.1. NCBI lineage: Eukaryota > Metazoa > Platyhelminthes > Polycladida > Euryleptidae > Prostheceraeus > Prostheceraeus crozeri. The sequence goes on from CAJQUW010007184.1 coordinate 80,214, forward strand.
TACACGTCTTTGGAATTTTTTAAAATTTCATTGTATAAAAATATTGTTAGCATGTATTTTAATATTTTTTATTTATCATGTTGTTATATGTATTGGAAATCAATGGGGTTACTTTCTAACAGAGGAACAAAAGAGAATAATTTTTTATAATCAAGAAATAAAAACTTTTAAAGGATGGAAGACTGAGGAGGATAAGATTAAGGATAAAACTAATAATAAAAATATTAAACAAGGTAAAATGTATCAAGAAAATTTACATTTCATTGTTTACGGTAAAACTGGAAGTGGTAAGACTACGTTTATTAAAAAATATATAAACCAATATTATAAGGACGAAACAAAAGTACATATTTTCTGTATGCATACTTCTGAATGGCCAACTTTTACAAACGTCTATAATGATAAACAATTAGATGAGTTACAAGATATGGAAAGTTTTGCTGGTACACCTGAAAATAAATCTTTATTAATTTTAGATGATGTTGCAAGTTTATCAAAACAAAAAAATATGTCAGAAATATTTACAAAAGGAAGACATCAAAATATTCAAATAGTTGTATTAGCTCATAAAGCTTGTGATGTAGATAATAAGATTAGAGAAAACATTCAAACATTTTTTACAACTACACAAAATAATGCAGCATTCTTTAATGATATTAATAAAAATTATAAAATGAATATGCCTTTATCATATTATACACATCATAAATATGGAATAATACGTGTTGACACCATAAGTGAACATATGCAAGTATATGATAAAGATTTAAATATATTAGTAGATACCGAACATGAAATCTATAATAACTCTCAAGATTTTGATATTAGAATATATGCAAATGCAAAACATTTATCAAATCAAGTTATAGAACAAATAATTATCTTTTTAGAGTCTGAAGCAAAAGTACCACTAAAAATTATTCCTGATACATTTTATTTTTATTTTGATCATTATTTAAATGCAAAATTTGGTATACCAATACCTAAGAGATTACAAGATAATGAAACATTAAACTATTTGAAAATTGCAATCAATGATGTTAGAAACGGATTAAGAAAAGCAACCCCAATAATATCTGATGTTAAATCTACATTTTCTGATGCTAAATCTACATTTGATGAAGCCAAAAAAAACTTTTAATGATATAAAACCATTAATAAATGGTGTAAGTGAAATACTCAATAATTAAACAAATTTATCATAATCCAACCAAAGGTACTAGGGCTTCGCACGATTTTGCAGATATATTAGTATTTTTTTTCTCTAAAAATTAAAACAAAAATTTTTTTTAAAAAAAACTAAAACACAAATTTTTTCTTTAAAAAATAAAAAATGAAAACATTTTATTGTGTTTTATGTAAAAAAAAGTTACAAACGAAAAGAAGTTATCAATCTCATCTACAAAGTAAAATGGATTTACAAAATGTAG
>CAJQUW010007185.1:0-42996 GCA_907163375.1 Prostheceraeus crozeri
AGCCAGAGGAGCTTCGCTCCGATAAGTTAATTAAAATTTTTTCATAACTAGAATAGATTAAAATTTTTGGTAACTTAAAATTTTTTGGTAACTTAAAATTTTTCATAACTAGAATAGATTAAAAAAATTCTTAACTTATAATTTATTCATAACTAGAATAGATTAAAATTTTTGATAACTTAAAATTTTTTTATTAAAAATGTCGCAAGCGAAAAGTAATAATAATAAAACTGTTGAATTAAAATTACGTAATATTGTTGACAAAAATACCCCTAAAACTATTACGATTAACAAAAAAAAGTATTACATAAGTAAACCAATGATAGAGAATATTCAATTACAAGAAGAAAAGAATGGCGGGATTCTCCCATTAATTCCACTAATAATAGGAGGCATAGCTGCAGCAGGAAATGTTGCAGGTGGGACAGCTGGTATTGTCCAAGCAGTAAATAAAAATAAATCAGAGAAGGCAGCATTAGAAGAACAAAAACGTCATAACAGTTAGAGAAAGTTGCTAGGGGAGAAGGAATAGTAGATAATTTTATTAGTAAATTAAAATTAGTTGATGAAGGAAAACGAGTTCTTAAAAATATTCTCCACAATGTTGATGATTTAATTGAAATTAAAGAAACTAAAGATGGTTCTGGAATATATCTAAGTCCTAGTATGATTCGGTAATAACCTCAGGACCTTTGGTTCTTTTCGGTAAAACAATTTTTTTTATCTTCTTAATTTTTTTTATCTTTTAAAATGAATACTAAAAATTCCGAAAATTTAATTAAATTAAAAATTTCTAATTTAGATTTATTGAATTATCTATTAAACAAAAATAAAAACTCAAACTGTCAGCATATTGGAGGTGACAAGAACAAAGTTCCACACCACTTCGGTGGTGATATACAAAAAACATTAGAAAAAACATTCCTGGATTTATTTGGAGTAAATATTCGAAAGAAAAACATCTTCCTGGTCATTCATATACTGGGCCAGGAACTCGATTAGATATAAGACTAGATGAGAATAATAATCCGAAACCAGGTGAAGAACCAATAAATAGAGTAGATGCCGCCGCTTACAGGCATGATTTAGCTTATCGAAATCATGATCTAAGTTCTCGTCATGCAGCTGATAAGAAGATGATTCAAGAATTAGATAGTATTCAGAATCCTACATTTAGAGAAAAAATTGAAAGAATGTTTGTTAAGAAAGCTTTACAAGCTAAAATATTATTCGGCCAGGGTTTAAATGAAAATCATAATTCAGACGTTTATGCATCTGAAATTCATAAAGAATATAGAAAGCCTAAATATTTATTAAAAGTAAAAGTATTTAATAAAGATGATATTTGGAGTGCTGATCTTATTCATATGCCGAATGAAAGGGACTACAAATACGCATTGACCGTTATAGATTTATATACACGATATGCTTGGGTAAAGCCTTTAAAAAATAAAAGTGGTCTTTCAGTTAAATATGCGTTTGAAGAAATCTTTAAAGAAAGTAATAGAAAGCCAAAAAAATTGTTTGTTGATAAAGGGTCGGAATTTTATAACCGAAACGTTCAGCCACTATTTGAAACTGTTTATTCAACTGAAAACGCTGGGAAGGCCGTAGTGATAGAAAGATTCAATCGGACGTTAAAAAATAAATTATTCAAGAAATTTACTGAGCAAAGAAATCAGAAATGGTTGAAGATATTACCAGGAATTGTGGAAGAGTACAATAATAAAGTTCATTCTGGTATTGAAGAAACCCCAAAGAATGCTTCTGACGACCCTGATTTGATACGAAAGAAAATATTCGAGAATAATAATTTGAATGAGAGTAATCCGAATTTGCAGAAACTTAAACCGAAATTTAAAATTGGAGATAGAGTTAGAATATTTAAATATAAGAATAAATTTGAAAAAGGCTTTGTTGGCTATTGGACTAAAGAAATATTTGAAGTTTGCAAAATAAATCAAACTTATCCGATTACTTATGAAATTAAAGATTTAGATAATGAGGATATCAGAGGCCGTTTTATCAAAATGAATTACAACGAACTGATTTTTAATTATCATTATTATTATTATTGGAACTAACGTTTCGGGAATGAAATTCCCTTGTTAGGCGTAGCCATAGAACCTACGGTTCGTTCAATTCTAACATTATATCTAGAAATGGTACTCCTTCCTGTAGTTTAAATAAAACATAAAGACATAATTGTCCACAATAAGCAGTGCCTGGTGTTTGAATTTGAAACGTATTGTATGTTCCCGTTCCAAGTAATTCTTTTACTTCATTTGTAGGTGGAAGCCCGTATGAGTCAAAATAATAATTATCTCCGTTTTTACTAAAGATACCTGCTGACCAATGTACGCCGTTTTGGTCTGAAGTGTGAAGATTCGTTATGAAATTTACAGTTATTGTTGGCCTATTTTTAGGAATTGTAATTCGTTTCTCATTAGAACATGAAAATTCTTTATTCCTAATTCATTTGCGATTTTCTTTAGGTCGAAATTTGTCGTAGTTTGCGTTCCATATAATTTAAAAAACTCATTTATGTTGCTCATTTTATAATAAAAAAAATTCTTAAGGGACCCCTAGAAGTCAGAAGGAGGGGGGGGTATTGATTTAAAACTGTTCTCTAATGATGTCTTTCCTTACTACTTAGTCAGAAGGGGGTATTGATTTAAAACATTTTTATAATGATGACTTTCCTTACTACTGGGGGTGTATTGATTTAAAACTGGTCTCTAATGATGTCCTTCTTTACTACTTAGTCAGAAGGGAGGGGGTATTGATTTAAAACTGTTCCACAATGATGACTTTCCTTGCTACTTAGTCAGAAGGGAGGGGGTATTGATTTAAAACTGTTCTCTAATGATGTCTTTCTTTACTACTTATTCGATTTTGAAATGATTTAATTTAATCTAAATTAAAACGTTACATTGTTCCATTTTATTCTTATGAACTCTTGTTAAGAGAATATTGATTGTTTTATCTGTATTAAGACATTAGCAACATCTGTTACCAAATTTCTCAACATGAACAGCTGCTAGCAGTTTAAGCTATTCAGTATGAGAGAATTCTTTGTGACCCGCATAACTCTACTTTTCACTTGAACAGCTGCTGCCATTATTCCACGTATTACTGCGTGTATTCATTCTGCGAGCGTTCTACGAGACTGTGACTGCTTACGAATCATCTGTGACCTTTATCTATTTTGGTCAATTTCATCAGCGACTTTCAACAATTTTATTTTTTATCATAATTAATTCACTACGTTTTAACGAAAATGGCACATTCAAGCATCGCCTTTGCCGATTTGAAAAGAAAAATTTCAGACACTATTGTGAACGAAGATCAACGGAAGAAGTGTATTGAGATGCTAACAGAATTTCAGGAGAAATATCTTAAACCAAGGGAGGAAGAAGACATCCACGCATCAAAAACATTCAGAGAATTTTTAGTGATAAATCGATTGAAGACACATTGCAAGATAACGCCATCAATATCAGTTCAAACTATAATTTTGAAGAAGAAATTCAAAGAGACATCTTACCATCAGAGCTAACTAATTATTTGGCACATTTAAGAAGAGAAGAAGACATTTCGGTGAACAATACTGTGAAGTTATCGTTGTTAAAAGGAAGAGCTTTGACTGCAATCCGGGGAAGTGGCCATGTTTGTAAACAATTAGGTTATTCGAGAGGCTATAGCATCTTTTTAAGAAAATTTTATAAACTATATTTACGATTTCCGTTTATTAAGAACTCGACGGAATCTATATCATTTTTCAAAAGGAACTTCGCTATTATTGACTCGTATCTTCGCCATGGGAGACACCGCCCAACCCTTGATCAAATTTTAAACTCAATCAATTGAAACGGTAAGCTACTCCCAATAGATAATAGTACTATGACCCTTCCCTTATTTCAATTTACGAGAAACAATTGTATCATGTCATAACACATTTTCTAGTCAACATATTTTATTCGTTGTAAACCATGCTACTTGTCCTCATTGGTTTTATAGTTCTATGAGCCTTACTTTATTTTACTCATACAGAAACAATTGTATCATGTCACAACACATTTTCTAGTCAACATATTTTATTCGTTGTAAACCATGCTACTTGTCCTCATTGGTTTTATAGTTCTATGAGCCTTACTTTATTTTACTCATACAGAAACAATTGTATCATGTCATAACACATTTTCTAGTCAACATATTTTATTCGTTGTAAACGATGCTACTTGTACATAGTACTTGTCTGTGATGTGAATAAAATATTTCAAAGATGGAAATGTGTTTTCATTTTGTATCGAGTTAAAGCAGTAGCAACTACTGGAATTGTAAGAACGCCAGATGAAATGACAATTGTTAAAGCATTAGACCATCTCTTTCTTAACTTTTTATAATGCTCTAATCTTAATAATAATTGAGATTCCTTATCTTTCATATACCTAACTCTATCTTTGTGTTTTTCTTTATTCATTTTTTCAATGTTAATCTTTTCAATGTCCATTAAAGTAGAACTACGTTCATATGATAACGAAGGATATATTCTTGAGGTTCCTTCCACTTTTGTTTCATCCACTTTTGTTTCTTCCATTTTTAAATGAATATTTTGAATAAATATTTTGAATAAATATTTTGAATACAATCTTCTGGTATATTGAGACTACGTGATATTTTGAGACAACTTAAATTTTCGTCTGCCTAAATTTTCAAAATTCTTAGACCACGTGATATTTTGAGACAACTTAAATTTTCGCCCTTCGGCCACGTGAAATTTGAAATCTACCTAAATTTTTGAAATTTTGATTTTTTTGAAAATTTTGAAAAACCCCGCAAAAGTGTGACATCCGGCGCAAGCGAAGCGAAGCAAAGCGAAGCGAAGCGTCGCGCCGGATGTCACACTATAAACTACTGACAGACATTTTCTTAACAGTGTCATTGTGAGCTTGCAAACCTAATAAGCTTATTATTCGTCAATTCGGTCATGTCTGCTGAGCATGTTACGCTTCAAATTGTAATGAAAAATTCGATGCTTTTTGCTCATGACGACCTGAAAGATGAGTGTTCCTCATTATGAGCAGTAGTGATGCAAATGGAAGTGGAAAATTTTCAAAATTTGTTTTTCGGTGATTAACGTTTTGCCCTATTAAATCATTGTTTTACAAACTTATTCTAGCCGTTTGAAAAGACTATTCAAAGACCAACTTCTCTATCCCGGTATGTTAACTTTCGGAATCATCTGCACCTTTTCCATGTCTATTTCTGATCTTTCCGAATGAATTTCAGACATTAGATGGATTTCAGATTTCTCTAGCTGAATTTCAGATATCTGTCACAAGCTCAATTTTGAAAAGATCTTAAATTCAACTGCAGATTCATGCGGATCATATTTGAAATTCATTTGGGCAGATATGAAATCGGTTTGGAACTATCTGAACCATCTGAACTAGAAATGGTGGATGTGTATCCTCAACGAGGATATCGGACAATGAGCCTGAAGTTTGAAGCTATCATAGATATTCTTTACTCATCACAGATATCTTCAGTGACCAAGTATCTAACGAGTTTACAGTCTTTATATCTTCCAATTTGGTCGCTCATGAATGCTGCGTGGACTGTGCACTTATACTTCCTTTGTTCATCAACACATGAAGAATTTGCATCAGTATGATCAACGCTGCATAACAAAGCTTCACTTTCAAGCTAACAATTAGCAAACTTCAAAATGAAGTACATTATTTTTGCTCCAGATCTTTCACATTGCATGAAATTGTACCCCTATTGTAAAGCAAGATTCACGTTATCCCAAACGGTTACTGTGTGATAATTAAAAATGCTATACAATTTAGCACGAGCCACTGGTGGCAAAGGAATGTTCAAAAATCCGCGGACGGAACTCGTATTGATACGATCGCTTTAATCGAAATAATGATGAAATAAAGAGTTTTAGACCCAATTTATTGGTACGTAGCTGCCTCGGCAGTGGAAGCGCTCAAATTATAAGGCCTATCAAAAAAATCAAAACTTTCAACATTTTCCAAAATTTTCCATAATTTTCCAAGATTTTCCAGAAAATTTTCATCACTAGCTGAAATACACTCAAAGAATTAGTCATATCGAATTAGCAAGCACAATAGGCCTACTCGCAGCTTTACTTAAAATTAACTTTCCTTATGTTTTGATATCGATTTCAGCAGGTAAACCAAGAATGTGTGAAAGGGGTCTACTGGACCTCCCTCAGGTCTCAGAGGGTTGATGGGTCTGTTGAAAAATATGTGAAAGATAATACTCACGAAATGATCATATATCACAAAGATTATTCTGAAAAAACACATTTTTCGTGAAAAATAGAAAGTTTCAAATCGTTCCAGCAAATCAGTACGTTGGACAATTTTGCTAAAATTCACATCAACATGATGCAAATTAACTGAATTTTATGAATACATCAGCCAAAAGTTTGCACAATTTTTCTGAATAACTTGGTAGTTCTTGTCAGGTGCTACTTACTACTAAGAAGTATATGCCGGATACATAAATTAAGACCAGACTTTCGTCTTCATCGAATGTGAACACAGCGACATACTTCTCTTGAACGAATAAAATCCACATTTTGTCCTAGAATGCTAAGCCAACTGATTTTGCTGCAGTGAGAATGTAGCTGCATGACGATGCACCGTAAATCGCTCAATACCTATCACATACGAAGGATGCATACGAAAACTTTTTTTGGTATATTTTGGCATCCATTTGTATGCTTTTCGCATGTTATTTCAAATGTGGCATGCTTTACATAAAAAAGCCATACCAGCACAAAGTTAAAAGAAAGCATCAATGGTCTAAAATATGTTGATATAAGGCCTTTTGTCAATAAAGATCACACTTATGTTTCATGGTACTTACTACTGCTTTGTAAGTAGTGGGATAATGACATTTAATAGTCAAACTTACAATACTGAATTCGATTTTAATACACGTAAGTCTAAGGCAATTCATAAATAATCAATAAGCATTCAACCATCAGCAATTATGCATCATGTAATTTTGGAATTAAGCATATTATGAAAACCGAAGTATAAACATTATATTTCATGAACGCAAAAGTAGCTATGTTTGAGGTATATAAGTGAACATGATTGCACGAAAGATATCGTTTGAATGAGATGATGTTAATCAACTTGGTGCATAAAGTAGAGCTAACCAAGCGTCCTGTTAATGTTACTAGGCAAGTAGCAACGACGACAATCTCGTGGAGCAAAAGATTCACAATAAATCTAATCTAATTAAATATCACTCTATCAAACAAAAAATATTCACGACTGGTATTACCGAAAAAAGTTATTTGACAATAGTATGTAATACACATTTTTTTGCTATGTGACTTAAAGCTCTTCATACGAAATGCATACCAGAGGCATACGAATGAGGACGAATTTGCATCGGGTCTCGTTTATAAAGCAGATCAGCAACTCGTATTTCAGTGTAAAACAGTCAATCACAGATAGAACAGTTCGCATCGCTACATACCAATCACATACGAAAGTAAGTGAGATGTATGAAAAACATACCAGATCTCTGTAAGCATACGAGAATCTCGTATCAGATGTTAGTTTCAAATTGTATGTGATTTTCGTATCCAGCCATTTACAGTGTAGTTGAAGTTTCCCACTTCAACCATAGATAGAATAATCCTCGGCGATGGTGTTCCGCCCACTACGCAGTCAAGTTATTATGACAGCAACCACTTCTTTTACTAGACAACAGATGACGACTACGATTCGTTGTTGAGAAAAAAGTATAATCTTTAGATTACTAGGCCTACTCAGGTGAGCTGGATCCAGGTACATGGAATGACGATCTTTCAGAATTTCTCTAATTTTGTATGTACTGCTGGAATGCAACCTTTGCCGTCACCATTCAACTCTTTACATGATTGGGAGGACATTATTGGTACTTGTGGGGAGCCAGACTGACATTCACTCCTTTCCATAGTCAATAAGCAGCTCGCGCGAGTTGTGCTATCTCACTATGGTCCATCGGACGATGAATCCAATCTCAATGAAGATTTCAAGCTCTCTGAGTGTCATGATGAGCACTCAACTGCTCCAAAGAAAATAGTCATCTTTCAATGAGTACATTACGCATGACCAAATGGCTTGGATTGAATGCACCTCCATTAGTGATGCAAATGGAAAATTTTCCATTCGAAAATTTTGAAATTTATTCTTCGGTAATTGACGTATTTTCCTTTGTTTTGGAGACTTATTATAGTCGTTTGAAAAGACTATGTAATATTCAAAGTACGAAAACTTCTCTATCATCCTCGTATGTTAACTTTTGGAACCTGCAACTGCATCTTTTCCATGTCTATTTCAGATCTTTGGAGGATGTGTATCCTCAACGAAGATATCGGACAATGCGCCAGAAGTTTGAAACTATCATAGATATTCTTTTACTCATCACATATACTCGTATCTTTAGTTTCCAAATATCTCACGAGTTTACAGTCTTTATATCTTCCAACATGGTCGCTCATGAATGCTGCGTGGACTGTGTTATACTTCACATGTTCATCAACACATAGAGAATTTGTATCACTCTTTCAAGTTAACAATTAGCAAACTTCAAAATGAAGTACATTATTTATGCTCCAGATCTTTCACATTGCATGAAATTGTACCGCGATTGTAAAGCAAGATTCACGTTATTCCAAACTGTGTCTGTGTGATAATTAAAAATGCTAGCAAAATAGCACGACCCACTGATGGCAAAAAATGTTCAAAAATCCGTGGACGGAACTCGTGTTGCTACGATCGCTTTAATCGAAATAATGAAGAAATCAAGATTTTTAGACCTAATTTGTTGGTACGTAGCTGCCTCGGCAGTGGAAGCGCTCAAATTATAGGGCCTATCAGAAAAGTCAAAACTTTCAAAATTTTCCAATTTTTTCCATAATTTTCCACGGAAATTTTCATCACTAACCTCCATGCAGCTGCGGATAGGCCTAGCAAGTAGGGCCTATTCTCAGTTCTGAGATTTCTAGTTTTTTTTTCATGAATATGGATATTAACCCACATGAAGACGTTTGAGAGTCTATGCGGGATATTGCTGCAATACAAGTTATATATGTTAGTATAGTTGGCAGTGCTGTTATATAGACTTTGCGTCTAATGTGTCTGCATGTATTAGAGACTAAACAATGTGATAGGACCTCAATTTCAAGCTCAGGGAAGACAGAACATGCTTAGCGGTTCATCCGTGGTTCAAGCGGCAACACAGACAACCGTAGACGACGCGCAAACTATAAACGCTCCACCGCGCGTATTCATAAACATTTCCCATGTTTTAACAGCATCAGATGAAGTGATTTTGACTCTTAGTGCAGCGCGCATGTACGCGGGTAGAAGAATAGAATGTCCTTGACCACGGATGTTTGGGGTGTTCCGTAATTACGCGTGGCATGTCACCTAGTGTGGTCAGTTGATACCCTGTGGTAAAGGCGACGTCAGCTCGAGGTCGCACGATCGGCCAAATCGACGTTCTGCCGACGTTGGTTGACAGTTGGCCAGTGAGTCGGTGGCCGCTGATATGCCGACGGTTGGCGAATGGTCGCATTGCGATCCAAAGCCGACGTCGGCTCACAGTTGGCCAGTATGTCTGTGACCACCAATTTGCCGACCATCGACCTAACGTCGGCTCATAGTTGGCCAGTGAGTCGGTGACCACCGGTTTGCCGACGATCAATCTGAAGTCAAGCATGCGGTTCGAGGAACAATAACTAGTTAGTGTAATGAAAAGCCGTGGCCAAATAGAGTAAAATACATGCAACTTGAGTGAAATATTACACTCTCTTTTAGGCATTTAAAGTTGAGGCATTTTTATCATCATATTGCCTGAAGTTTCTGATGAATCTTTCGTCCTTGTCTCCAAATGTTTAATTAAGTTGACGGCTGCACACGGGAGGTAATTTACTATAGCCATTTGATTGTTCAAAAATATTCGAACACTCCCTTTGTTATGCCGAAATATAAATATATTCAAGTAAAATAGAAAATGGAAAATGAGCAGGCACCCAACGTTTCGGTCGTCTTGACCTTTGTCAGGGGTTACACTATATGCGAAAATACAAACTATTTTTCACGCTTTTAAATATCAGAACAGAATACGGTATTAAGTTGAATGACCGCTCACTGGCTCAATGTTGTTCGTGTTTACGGTTTAGAGTTGGTTTCAGAAAATCAGTGAAATTAGCTTCAGAAATTCTAGTTCTAACAGGGTTATTTTGATGGTCTATTATCTCCACATAGAAATCTTTAATCGTCATAGCAACGTTATTGTGCTTAGATCGAATATGTTGAGATAATGCACTTTTCATATCTCCATAACGTATACTGCGTTCATGTTCCGCATAGCGCGCAGAGAAAGTTCTATTAGTAGAACCAACATAGCTATCATTACAGATTTTGCATTTGAAGTTATAGACGACATATCTACTCTTACAGGAGTATTTATCAGACAGAACATCGCAAATACTGCAATTACAATCACTATTGTTACGGAAAGTGTCGGTATTCATAAAATTGCCAATAGATTTTCCCGGTTTACAAATAATTCTGACAGGGACATCATATTTTCTAGCAATACTGCGTAATTTCCTGGTACATGAGTCACTAATAAAGTCGATATTTAGACTAGCCAACATGTCATTGCGCTGGTCTTTTCTATTGCGAGAGTCATACGAAGCGTACTTCTCAACAGAAGTATAACCATTATTTTGAAGTCTGTTGATTAAAGTTTTTGAGCATTCGTGATACATATCGTTATCAGAACATCTGTCTTTAATATTTTTGAAACTACTACGAATAAAATTGCATTTTACATGAGAAGGAACCCAACTACCATGGCTGAGAGTAATGTTAGAATGTTACTCTCAGCCATGGTAGTTGGGTTCCTTCTCATGTAAAATCCAATTTTATTCGTAGTAGTTTCAAAAATATTAAAGACAGATGTTCTGATAACGATATGTATCACGAATGCTCAAAAACTTTAATCAACAGACTTCAAAATAATGGTTATACTTCTGTTGAGAAGTACGCTTCGTATGACTCTCGCAATAGAAAAGACCAGCGCAATGACATGTTGGCTAGTCTAAATATCGACTTTATTAGTGACTCATGTACCAGGAAATTACGCAGTATTGCTAGAAAATATGATGTCCCTGTCAGAATTATTTGTAAACCGGGAAAATCTATTGGCAATTTTATGAATACCGACACTTTCCGTAACAATAGTGATTGTAATTGCAGTATTTGCGATGTTCTGTCTGATAAATACTCCTGTAAGAGTAGATATGTCGTCTATAACTTCAAATGCAAAATCTGTAATGATAGCTATGTTGGTTCTACTAATAGAACTTTCTCTGCGCGCTATGCGGAACATGAACGCAGTATACGTTATGGAGATATGAAAAGTGCATTATCTCAACATATTCGATCTAAGCACAATAACGTTGCTATGACGATTAAAGATTTCTATGTGGAGATAATAGACCATCAAAATAACCCTGTTAGAACTAGAATTTCTGAAGCTAATTTCACTGATTTTCTGAAACCAACTCTAAACCGTAAACACGAACAACATTGAGCCAGTGAGCGGTCATTCAACTTAATACCGTATTCTGTTCTGATATTTAAAAGCGTGAAAAATAGTTTGTATTTTCGCATATAGTGTAACCCCTGACAAAGGTCAAGACGACCGAAACGTTGGGTGCCTGCTCATTTTCCATTTTCTATTTTACTTGAATATATTTATATTTCGGCATAACAAAGGGAGTGTTCGAATATTTTTGAACAATCAAATGGCTATAGCAAATGTTTAATAGTTAGTTTTATCAGAAACGTATGAAAAAATGTTGTCAAAATATATTTCAAAAACCATTAGCGCATCCGTGCATATTTGTGAAACACGGTGAGCAGTATCTGTTCTTTGATGATACTTTACCAAAGTTGCATAAATTTGCCTTCATTTTACCAAAGCTTTTTATTACACTTACTACATACTGTTGTTGTAACTACATGCTTGCCTTGGATTGATCGTCGACACACTGGTGGTCACCGACTCAATTGGCTTGGCCTTCGTGAAACCCCATGGCACAGACTACAAATAAGAATTGCCAAGTTAGGAAATATACACTCACCTTGTCATGATTTTCATGTGTTCTGGAGTCGAACTCCAAATGGTTGTTTTGAGATTTCATCGCGATGGTTTTTGTTTGCTGAAGATATGATTTCAACAAATAAATTTTCGGTATATGTGAAATTTATTCATAAATTATTCTACTGTACAATTACAAGAAAATCCGTTAAACCTGACACGATGAATAAAAGGCTCAAGCTCACCAGAATTGGAGAATTATATTCATCTTTCGTTACTAAGACTGGATTCATGAAATGCAGTAAACATGCATCAGCTGTACCTAGACCTAAGTAAAATACCATGGAATCATAATTTCAGATCAAAAAGCACTTTTTGAGATGAAAGAGTAGCAGTGAGTTAACATGTAAATAAATTTTCTAGTTATCATAAAACATCAAAATTATTTTTCTAAATTGCGTAACAGAATCTACGTAGGTCTGTAACAAAAAGCAGGTCTTAATTGATTACACTGATAATACACTGCACAATTTAAAAGGCACGTCAATCAGTTTCAAAAATGAAGTAATTGAGAAGAATGAAGCCTATACTTAATTAGTAGCATAAATTTTAAAGTCGCAATTACGAAATTACAAGAGCAGATAAGCAGATATAGATAATCAGGAACAGATACGGAAGGTCTATACATGATGATGATCCATGAATCCAAATAACATTCAAATTTGCTGATTTGAGTCTTCAAAAAACATTTTGGTACTTGATATCTCCCCCACGTTTAGAAATATGTGTAAAATCAACAAAAGTGAATGAATCGTCACAAATCTTGAAGTAAACTTAGTTGAGCATATTTTCTACATGCAGCCAAAATTCATGCAAATTGCGCAAGTACTTTTTGATTGAAAGAAGATAACTTGAAATGTAGCGATGTCACAGCTTGATCTGATTTCTTCTGACCCCATCATCTGAGCCAATAGAACTAGATTTGAGATATTCGTGAAGTAACAATTATGACCAGAGCCACATCCCGCAGGCTTAAACATCTAACTTAAAAAAGTGTGGTCGGATAGTGGTCGTGGGAAGATTTAAAATAGCAGTGGATGAGACGAAAACAGAGAGAACAATGCACACAGTACACGAATGTAAAGTGCATCGAACAGACGAAGTCAGATCAACCTGCATGTTGATATTGGAACATTTGACTTTATCGTCTCTAGTTTAAAAGTAGGCTACTTGTTCGATTTGCATAAAGCTTTTTCTGTGGGTGGAAAATATACCCAACTACGTTGGCATGACGAAGTTTTGTAACAATTGGAATTCATTTTAAAAGTTTTAGAGAAATTTGAAAAGTAGGGGTGATGATAACCCATAAGTTGCTGCATGTAGACTACATGTTGACTTGCAAGTAAAAATTGAGCTCGCATTTTGAAACTTACCCTTTCTACAAGTATGTAGTTTGATGCACAATAACATGAGATGCATGGTTTAAATCCTGTTGCATAAATAAATTGAGAGGGAATTTGATTGCTTCCTTGCGTGGAAAATCTCTCATATACGTGATAACTGACTGCACACGAGCGTTCATAATTTTCGAGTTATTGTGATAATTCAGTATCGTTGAAAGAGTTATTCAATCACTTTGATACGTCAATAATGCTGCAGTTCGGTGAGGTAGTCTCGTAAGTAACATTCCATGTACTGTGATGGATGAAGTAAGTAAACGACAAAAGCACAGGTGCGATCACGAAACTGACGATAGATGAAGAAAGAAGGCGCATATATGTATTTAAATATCCTTTGCTACGGCGACGCTTAGTGGTAATAATTGTCAATGAAAACACCGAGCTCGTTGTGCGCTTTGCTGTGATAGCCCATGCAAGAGACTGAACGAGCAGTCAAGCTACTGCGCAGCTTTCCACTTGACGGCGAGGACAATGAAACAAGCAGGGAATACCAGACGGCAGACCAGGCACACTATGAGTCACAGGCATAGACGGTTTGTTGCAAGGACGCGGCGGGGAATTATCGACCGCTACTGTTCTGGCAAATGAATGAATCTTCACAACTGTATTGACGCTGAATTTTTCTACAGTGATAGAAAGATAGCGCAGTCAGATCAGATCTCACAGACTGAATGGGCTGATATTAAAGCATCTGTTTGATTCAGCGGCTTTCTGATTCATTATCTAAAGTTCAGAAATTTTTAGTGAAGTAATTTAGCGAATACAACTGTATCAATCAAAAATCAACAACATAGGCTTACTGAAGTAGAACCGCGTAGGTCCATATATATAGTAGTCTATTGACTGTTTCAAAGTGAGTCTATTTCTTATTGTAGCCACATTACCGATGATTTAAAAATAATAGAGATCATCAATAACATGTTTTTAGATCGGAAATACGCAATGAGCATAATATGGGTTTTACATTCGATAACCAGCTTCAGCCCATATAAAACCGCAGTTGTATTTTTCATTACAATGCATGATTCGCTATGAAATCTAGAACAGGTACAACTGCTTTCGAGGATTCAGCACTGCAGAAAATTCTGATGCTGAAAGAATTCCCAGATAATGTCCGATATCCCTCTTAAGATTTTGACAGTGGGAAGCGAACAATACTCTAGTCCGACCATGGTCAATTGAAATACGGACACAATCCAACCATAGATAATTGGACGACCATATGCCGACATTGGCCGACTATGTGCCAACACAGCATTTTCGGCCGACCTTGGCCAACTAAAATTCGACTAAAATCCATCCACATAAAATTTTGGCCGACAGTAAACCGACCATTGCCAACCATGAGCCAACACAATATTTTTGGCTGACCAGTAGCCAACCAACAGCCGACCAAAATTTGCTGACCGACGATGGAACGACGTTGGCCCGACGTCGCCTTTACCACAGGGTGTAAATTTATACCTAATTTATTATGTAAATTTATACCACCAGGTATATTTATCCCGTTATTCCGCTTTGAGGCTACTTCCAAGCGGACGTGTCTACCACTTACGACACGAAACAATGGTGTTGCATCTACTTTGGCCATGACTAAAAGCACGACAAAATAATTCCATCTTGGTGGCAAATTTTTGTGACAAATCTCCAACGAGCACTGTTTTCAATTCAACATATACATTAATTAACTCGCTATTAATAAGAGTCTGTGCTATTCAATTAATTTGGTTGTTCTACGCACCCGGCGGGAACGGGGATCAAACGAAAAAAATACGAGCCCTTAGGCACTTGTATTTTTGGAAAATATACATGTCACAGATGTCATGTATGTCAGTCGCCAAAGTCATCTATGAGCTATTGCCAAATTATGACGTCATCTTTCAAAATGGCCGCCATGATTATAAAAATGGGCTATATCTCGAAAACGAGTGATTTTAAGGCCCAATAATGTATTACGAACAGATGTAAAGTTGACCATTTTCTTTCATTTGAGACTAGTTTTATACCCATAAGTTGGTTAGATGTCAAATAATGACGCTATAGGCCTAATTCAACATGGCCGCAAATTGCGAAAATCTGCTGCAACCCAAAAATGAATAATTTTAAGCCTGAGTATTGACGTAGAGTCAACATATATAGTCGCTATTTCTCCTAACATAATTAACGAATCTTAGATTATCCAAGACATGGATAGAAAATCCTAGAGATCTCTGTCATGAAACCACAATATTGAACTTATATTTTTGAAATTACGAAGTCTATAATTTACATTCAAATCAATGTAAGTAAAATGTTCTATTTGTGCAGACTTCATTTATGATGCTGAGAACGGATGTTCACATTATTGGTCATCTGCAATTGGTAACTATTTTCAGTGTTCGAATTCTTAAATACAAATTAGCGACTTGGTTCGTCATGCGAGTGCATATAGCTATCACTAACGATCGGTGCTTGGTATCATTTTACTCGAGGAATGCTATTGTACTATTCAAGAGCATTTTGTGTTTCTCTTAGCATTGATTGCGTAATTGCTTATTGCTTGATTAGCATCAGAAAATGACGAAGCACTACGGTCTATTATTGACTTATCAGGCCGAAGCGCTGATTGAAGTGATTACTTCTCCACGCTGCAATAGCACAAACAAGTGGACGCATTGCACAACGCATTTAATCATTCGGTTTAAGACTTTCTGGATCGTGTGTCGTGCATTCTCGGACCATGTCTCATAAACAACGCGCTGGTACACATCTTGAAACCGTAAGAAAGTCTGTTTACTGTGTTTGCAAAAAGCCAGTAACTCAATAACTGAAGTCATATTGAAGCGCATAAGAGACTACTTCATTGAGGATTTTGATGTTAATGAAACATGCTGCCCTTCAGCGATTTGTTCCAAGTGCAGGGCCGATCTTCTTGCAGTGAGTGAAGGAAAGATGAATAGAAGCGCTCTGGCAGAGGTGCTTGATTTCAGTTTGATAGTTCCATACTTGATCTCCACTCGAAATCAACCCAATCCATTATGCAACTGTCATATTTGCGATGTTGCCCAACTATCAGGCACTCAAATTCCAAGACGAAAGAAAAGTAGGCCTTCAAAATCTCCTCCTGTTCATGGTGCAACCTGCGGAGGCACAGTTAAGCTATGTTCGTCATGCAAATCACCAGTAGGCAAAGGACTTTCACATAGATGCAATATCAGCACTCTCAGGAGTAATTTAGTAGGAATCTGTGATGAAGTAGATCAGGACACCCGAGAACTAGTAGCTAACAACATCATCTCTTCCAAATTTCATGATGAGAGATCATCTGATGTCAAGCTGAGAACTGGATGGCCGAATCCTCTTCCTCTCAGTCGTACCGATCGCAAACAGTCAACTCCATTTTCGCCTTCTCAGCTCAGCAATTTACAGATAGCTTTATCTGCATCTAACAGTAGTATGAAGCACAAGGTAGTCCCATTTCTGAGAACTGTATTAGGGGGAAAGTATGTTGAGCAAGGCTGCGAACGATACTTTCAAACTAGAGACTGTCAGTTGGAGCAATACTTTTCTCTTACTTTTGTTAATTTGCAAGTGTCCTCAACAAATGATTTAATGGCACATCCAGTAGTTTATTGTAACAGTGTGGAGGAATTCATCGCTAGCACGTGCAGTGCAAGAGGTTTGGATATGACACAAGTCAACATCAAGTTCGGTATTGATGGAGGAGGGGGCTTTATGAAGTTTTGCCTCAATATATTTGCTAATGATGACATAAACCACGAACAAGAACATCCAAGAAAAGGAATGATCGATGAAATGTTCAACAACAGTAGCGTGAAAAAATTGATAATTATTGCCATCTCACCGGACGTGAAGGAAACATGATAATGTGAAGAAAATCCTTGAACATCTTGATATACATCACCTTACAATTTACTTTACATATTTACTCGATTTGAAACTTGCGAACATCACTGCAGGTATCCAGTCACACGGGGAGACATATCCATGCTTGTGGTGCGGGTGCCCTAAGGCAGAATTTTCTAAACGGTCTTCGTGCAGCTATCCAATTCGATCTCTGGGTTCTGTCAGATCAAATAGCAAGTTATTCAATGAGGCCAAGAAGTCCTCCAAAAAGGCAGCAACGAAAGATTACAAGAATTGCGTAGGTGAAACTCTTGTCAATGGTGAAGATCACGACATTTTCATCCGTCATATTCCACCAGGAGAGCTTCACTTGCTATTGAGAGTAACGAACAAACTCTACAAAGAACTCGAGAGGAAGTCCACAATTGCAGCCTTGATATGTCATGATTGGATTGATAAGATTGGCATTAATCGACCCAAACTACATTCTGGTGAGTTCAATGGCAGTATGTGTTAGCGCATCCTAACCAACGTGGATATTCTTGAAACTTTTATTGTCGAAAATGAGAAATTTGAACTGGTTCCCTACGTCAATGCTTTCAGAAAGTTTGACAACGTTAGACTTGCTTGTTTTGGAAAAGATATCTCGACAGACTTGGCTTCTACAATTTCAGAATTCCGAGCTGCCTACTTTGATCTTGGAATCAGCGTCACGACAGCTGTGCATGTTATATTCAATCATGTGTTGCAATTTTGCCGATTCCACATATCATCTTTGGGAAAATTTAGTGAGCAAGCCAGCGAGTCTGTCCACAGGGATTTTGCCACCTTATGGGGGAAGTGCGGTAAAGTTCCAATAAATCATTCAAAATATGGAACCAATTTATTGGAAACAACGATTCGCTACAATGGTCGACATTTGTGATTTGATTTACGCTTAATCTCATTTACCATCTACATTTGCTGTCATTGCCTAGAATAAATTCTTTTTTGAAAATTGCGCGCTCTTAAATGTCTACGCTATCTGTAGGGTTTACTAGGACATAGATCTCTAGGATTTTCTATCCATGTCTTGGATAATTTAAGATTCGTTAATTATGTTAGGAGAAATAGCGACTATATATGTTGACTCTACGTAAATACTCAGGGCTTAAAATTATTCATTTTTGGGTTGCAGCAGATTTTCGCAATTTGCGGCCATGTTGAATTAGGCCTATAGCGTCATTATTTGACATCTAACCAACTTATGGGTATAAAACTAGTCTCAAATGAAAGAAAATGGTCAACTTTATATCTGTTCGTAATACATTATTGGGCCTTAAAATCACTCGTTTTCGAGATATAGCCCATTTTTATAATCATGGCGGCCATTTTGAAAGATGACGTCATAATTTGGCAATAGCTCATAGATGACTTTGGCGACTGGCATACATGATATCTGTGACATGTATATTTTCCAAAAATACAAGTGCCTAAGGGCTCGTATTTTTTTCGTTTGATCCTCGTTCCCGCCGGGTGTCTAGGCCTACCTATTAGCCTTTTGCTGCACGAATTATTTTCACAATTAAAGATGTTTTGCTGAGGATGTAGGTCAAAGTGTTGTCTGTAATCCGCAATATGCATGAAAGGGTTAAATGAGAACAATTCAATCTCTTGACAGCGTTGTACTTTTTAATTAGTCTAATTGGTTCCAAATTGTGATTGGATTACTTCATTTTCATTTTTATTCACTAATGAATTATTCAAAGTTGTTATATATAATTCAATGAAATCAAGAACACTTTGCCATTGTATTTGTTACAGTCACACAGATCACTGCAGGATCAATTATATCCAAAGATGTGATGACTTTTTCACGACAAGAATATTCTGTACATGGAAAGAGCTGATTCAATAAATAATATGTCCATTTGCTGTTGCTAAAAATAAAGTATTGACACTGTTCATCATTGCCTCAGTTCCTTCGAATATCAGGTGACCTGCTCCTCACACAATCTATCTGTCGATGGGCGTGTTAGAAGTGACGTGCTTTATTAATTGCTAGCAGCGGCTGTGAGGAAATCTGTTCGTTAAATGAAAGGACAAATGAGAGACGCTTGTATGTTGCGATGGGAGCTACAGATGATGTATTTACATGGACGAGCCGATCCGAATTATAGGCCTAACTCCTTACTAGAAGAGACTTTTAGCTTCATAACTGAATACCAGAGTTCTATAAGTGGACAGATTGAATAATCAAACTGATATTCAGTTGCAATTCTCATGTGAAACTTAGCGATATCATATATGCGAGTTGTAAGTGATTGCAGTAGATAAAACGGGATAAATATATCAACTGACCATCAACTGACCATTGACAGTCATTTGTCAGACAAAGAGCTGATCACGGTGAACTAGTGAGCTGTCCAACAATTCTCTCCAAACTTCATCTCAGCTTATGGTCGAATTGCAGAAAATTTTGTCGAGCACAAAAGCACTTTTAGTCATCAGTATGATTTGCATTCGAATCATAAGTTTGGGCGAAATTAGTGAATTAACTGTTTCGGCATATTGGGGTGCAGAATGCGCCCCAAATAGACACCCACTAGCTTGAAACTATCTAGAAATCCCATTTCTTGACTTGGAAAATTCATGTAATGATGGCTTTATTGTATCCGTATTGTAGCAACAGAAATACTGTACATCAAAGTACCGTGGGTGCATTTTGCACCCCGTTCACCCAAGAAACGTTAACATGCCATAAATATCAATAATATTGTTTTAGAATATGCTTGACCGAACGGATGTAGTGCAAAAGTCTCAGAGTGCTTGGTAGGGATTTGATTTGATGAAGGGAGAAGTTGCACGTCGGAGCATTGTAAGTAATCACATCTCCTTTCAAATATTGTAGTGATGATAATGAAAAGTAACTCCATTGATGTGATTAATATGAGCCTTCACTTGTTGATGTGTTTACCGCCACCCACTTTGAGTGACTATTCTTCTCTTTTCTTCTTCATTATCCTGAAAAAATGAAGAATGTTAAGAAAAAGTGAGAAAAAATCATGTAGGCATGATCATGATTCTAAGATTAAATATAAAATAATGTCATAAGAACGTTATGGCACTTATTCATAAATCCAAGACCCGGAAGCAGTAAGATGTCATTCTATAGGCAAGGTTGGGGATAAAATTGGTCATGGGATGAATCTTGAGCATGACCTCAAAGCTTTGACTCAAGAGCGACGGCCTCTTAGTGAAATATGCTCGTGCATTTACTGCACATTTATTTGAAAATTTAAAGAACGAATATTGAACTGTTACAAATGCTAGGATCTACTAGATTGTAAATGTGATTTATACACAGCAATGTGCTGAGAGGGTATACAACATCAAACAATTTGCATGTGACAAGTCACCCAAATTTAAAAGTACAATTTTCTTCTAACATTTTCGGCTCAAGAATGTACGCGAGATTGCTTATAATGGCAAATTATGTCTAATTAATTTTATTAATCCTATTTCAATTCAGGGGATTGTTTTGACATTGTACTGTAAGCCGTATCCTGCCCAACCTATGAAGTGCTTGCTACCAAATGCTTTATTATTTTTCATTTGGTAGTGTCTAACCAGAAATGTCTTTCATTTAAAGTTTCATGCAGGATTTTTGACATAAAAATTCATTTGAAATTCAAAAACATCTCATTTTTGCATGTCCACACAAAATACATTTTTATTGCTGTACAACAAAGAAACAAAACATATATTTAACCAGACTTTGGCTCAAGTAACCCCTAACACCCTTGAATCAAAGAAATATCAAGAGTTGAGAGATCAAACTATTTGAAATCAGAGCTAGGTGGACATATATTGTTGTCCACAACTTTTCCCGTCATCACATCGACGTCTTCAAATTTTGATTGACTGCATCAATTCAAACGCAACTTTACGTGTAGAATGCTTAACTGGTCTTAATTGATGATCAAAAGTCGCATAACTACTGATAATTGATATTGCATCATTTTTCTTGAAGAGGGCCATCTTTCCTCTAAAAAAGTGATCACAATTTGTCGTCACAGCGACGGCTACTTATTGTGATCTCTTATCCAGAAGAAATGTTCACTTGATCTGATATTCTCATGATAAATATGATTATGTTGTAAGCCTTGCTGCTGATAGTTGAATAAAATATATGATGGAATTACTTTATTTTATTAGTTTTTAAAACAATATTTCGGGGTTATGACTCCATTCTCAAGTTTTACAAGGATAGAAAAGACTAAGCTAGCTAAATACAAAAAGGATACAAAATTTGAAATACTATGTACATATGCATTAGAAAATTAGAGTATGAAAATCTGATAGCTCATCTTTGTTGTTGATAGATGGCTTCAAGATCTTGATTTGCATAGCCTCATGGAATCTTAGGTTTGTTAGATCTCTATCATGGTCTATACTGATATTTGTTGGTTTGGCATATCTTGAGATGTTTGAACATTGATGAGTCTTTTGATTTGAGATGTTCAGTGATTCTGGTATGCAGTTTTCTTATTGTGCTTCCGACGTAGCGTTCTTTGCATTTGTTACATTTTATTTCGTATATTACCATTTCTTTGAGACAAATTTCTTTTTCAGGATTCAGGCATGATTGTGCCTGTTTGTAATTTTATAAATAAAAAGCGCACAGAATGCTTTCGAAGTCATAATAAAGTTTATTAAAATTTGGAAGAAAAATGTAAACCTGACATGTTTCGACTGGTCTTGTCAAAGGTAACCCAGCATGTGAAATTACATTGAAAGATAGACATTTTATAAGAAGGAGAAAGTTGAGATACAGGTCAACACGCGATAGCAGCGGCACACTGTGAGTCACCCGATTACCATGGCAAGCGAAGATTAATCACATGGTCCTTTTGCTTGCACAGGTTGGGATTATCACGTCTAATAAACAATGCCTCGAGGATTTGTAAAATGCGGTCATTGTAAGCGTAGCATACAATCTCAAACTTCACTTCCCTGCTCTTCACATTCATAAGTAAAATTTATATGAGGATGAAAACTATTGAAAATGTCAAGTAAAGAATGCTAAAGTTTTTGCTTTCGTTTGTTCAGTGCATTTCTGAGAGTGAAAGATTCGTGAGTTATTCTAACAGGAAGCTTGAATTCTTGACATGTTGCATTGATTTTGTTGTTGATGTTATCTGAGATGTAAGGGATCTTGTAGTATGAATATTCTACGGATTCATTGCGTTTTTGTCTGATATTATTTCTTGTCACATAGTTGAGATCTTTTGGATAGTCATGCAGTTCCAGTACTTTTGAGAAGTATTGCAGCGCTTTGAGTTTTCTACTTTTGAGAAGTACTGCAGCGTTCTGTAATTCTTCTTTGTTCTTTACGTACAAAATTTATCTTGTTGTTCATTGGAAGGGCTGACATGTAATTCACGAATAATGGTTTTTTCGCCTGCTTCGTGAATTAATGTATATAATAACAATAATATATAATAATATTCATTATTCGTGACTTTGCAATATGGAGAAGTAGAATTCTCCTGTGACGTTCTTTTTCAAGTCGACAAGGGGACTGCGTCCGCCTTTACAAATAGCGCCCCAAACATGGACAGATCCACCATTTACTTGTATTGCAGATTCATATTATTTTGCAGGAATTTTGGGACTTCTTTCTCCATGCCATTATTCTTCGGTCATTAGATAGTCTTGTAAACCTGGATTCGTCTGTGAGAATAGTTCTATCACTAGTCTTTCTCCAGAGACATTTTTTCATACACCAATATTCTCTTGACTTCTTGTGTGCCTTGGTTATAGCTATTGCGACGTAAGGGCGACGCTTTCTGAAGACGGCTCTTCTCAGTCGGTTTTGTAAACAGTTCCGACGGAAACCCTGACTCGCCACATGTGTAGTAATTGTTTGGCAGATGTAAAATTGTGCTTTACAGCCAATCGCAATAGCATTCTGTCGTTCCTGATGGTCGTCTTTAATCTTCTTACACTTGATCTTCCTAACAGAAATTTCTTATTGCGATGATTGGTTGTCCAGTTGCGGACTGATCCCAGAGAAACCTTTAACATTCTTGCAATGTCAATCTTACTTTTCTTAACCATTGACCACCCAACAGCTAAACCTCGCATAACTTCGCAACTCAATAATTTTCATTTCGAACACAGAATGACTTGTCAGATCAGTTATGACAAGAACCCTTTATTATATACCAGTCTTAGATATCTGGACCTTCAATAATTGATTCAATACGCAATGCGCTGTAGTGTCCGTATGCTGCAGATATCTATTGCTCAATTGCAGATATGCATAGATTACATTAACATTGACAACATCGAACGATATTTGCTATGAAAGTGTTCAAAACATTATATATATATATGATTTTATTGGATGAAATCTTGAAACCCATTGTGTCAAAACTGCCAAGTTTCTACAAGGATACCTTTCACTTTATCGACAGTCTACCTACGACAATTAATGATATATCTTTACTCGTGAGCTTTGATGTGGTTTCATTACATACCCGCATTCCCCATGACCTTGGCTTAATAGCCATTGAATTTTGGTTGGAAAAATCAGCAGATCTCATTCCCGATCGATTTGAAAAAATGTTTATCATTAAAGCTATTGAGTTGGTCCTAAAAAACAACTTCTTTTCGTTTGAAGACGACTATTATCTACAAGTGTCAGGGACAGCGATGGGCACCAAAATGGCACCATCATATGCCACACTAGTGACGGGGTATTTGGAAGACAAAATGCACAATAGTATCCAACTTTGCTTCCCCAATTCTGTTGATTCTATTATAACATCATGGAAGCGATATTTGGACGATTGCTGGATCATTTGGGAGGATAATTACGGTGACTTTGACGTTTCTTCTAATATGCTACAAAATCTTCATACGTCAATTAATTTTACGTGCGATAAAAGTTATGAAGCGCTGAACTTTTTGGATGTACTGGTATATAAAAATGAGAATAATACAATAAGTACAGATCTATATCGAAAATCAACGGACACAATGTCATATGTGCCATTCCATTCCGCCCACCCTAAACACGTTCTCCACAATATTCCATATAACTTGGCTAATGGAATAAAAAGAATTGTATCTGATCAACAGAATAGAAAATTAAGATATGAAGAATTGAAGCATCAATTAATTCAATTAAATTACTCATCATCGCTCGTTGACAATGCTATAGCTAAAGCCGAAAGTGGTGCAACTTCAGAACATAACCAAAACGAAGAAAACAATAAAAGAACAATAACAGTTGTTCATACCTACAATAAGAACAACCCTGACATCTTTAGTCAGCTCATAAAACCTACATTTAACTATCTGAACATAAATGATTCTTTTTAAAATTGTACTTTGAAATCATCATACAAGCAACCTAAATCATTGGTTTCATTATTGTGCAGAAATAACCGCAAAATGATACATGGAATTTCAAAATGCAACGACAAAAGATGCATTTTTTGTGAAATCATTCAAACTGGAAAAACAATTCATTTTAGCATAGTAAACAAGACATTCGAAATAAAATCAAACATTAATTGCAAATCTTCGAATGTTATCTACAAGCTCGAATGCGCCTGTGGTGAATACTATATTGGGCAGACAGGAGATTCATTCCATCATCGGTTCACCGTCAACATGTGAACCAAGGAAATGCAGCCATGTTGAGAGTAAGCCGTCATATAGCTGCCTGTGGTGGGAGATTCAAAGCGGCTCCCTTTTATCACTTGCCTCCATGTGCTTCGAAGCTAGACCGCGAAAGAATGGAAGCTATGTTTATTAAGTTGTTAGTAATGGACAAAAGACCGTTCCAGGACACCATAAAATCAAAAACATTAGTACTTTTAAAAACGACATAAATTTATGAATTTAGTCCCTTTTTCAGGTTTTTAAGACCTAAATTCATGAATTTAGTCCATTCAAAAAGTACCATTTTTTGAAAAATGGTACTTTTAAAAACGACATAAATTCATGTATTTGAACCCTTTTTCAGGTTATGAAGACCTAAATTCATAAATCGGCTAAAGCCAGAGGAGCTTCGCTCCGATTTGGGCGTTTTTAAAAATACCCAATTTTTCAAATTTTTCAAAATCTCAAATTTGTGATTATGACATTTTTCACCCCCAAAATCATGACCGTTCTAGGACACCGAAAATCATAAAAGTTAAGAATCTCAAATTTGTGATTATGTCATTTTTCATCCCCGCCAAAATCATGACCGTTCTAGGACACCGAAAACCCGGACACCGAAAAAAATCATAAAAGTTGAGAATTTCAAATTCATGAATTTTATCCATCTTTCAGGTTTTTAAAATATATCATGTGACTAGCGGGACATCAAAGATGTCTTCCAGGGCTTTGCCGTTAAAAATATTTCTTTAAAAATGGATGAAACAAAAGTGGATGAAACCTCAAGAATATATCCTTCGTTATCTCAATTAAAAATAAGTGAATTAAATATTGAAAAACACAAAGATAGAGTACGTTATATGAAAGATAAGGAATCCCAATTATTATTAAGATTAGAACATTATAATAAATTAAGAAAGAGATGGAGTAAAGTTAAGAATGTAACACAAGGAATTGGCATATTCTTAACAATAAGTTTAGGTACGTTAACAATTGTTATATCATCTGGCGTTCTTACAATTCCACTAGTTGCTGCAGCTTGAACAGGTACGGGTGTTTTTGCAACTTCACTTGTTACAATGTTAGATAAATCTTTAATATCAAAGAAACGAAAATCATTAAAAACTAAGCATTTACATATTAAAGAAGTCTATGATAAACTACACTACTACTTTCAAAGAGTATGTGATGATAATGTTATTACGTTAGATGAGATTGAAAAATTTGATCAAATAGCTAATGAAGTAAATCAAATATCATTTCAATCACAGACAGAAAAAGTTGATGATAAAAATAAAAAGGATGGTAAAATTTCTAGTGATGGTAAAACTTTTAGTGATGATAAAATTTTTTTAGAAGAGCTAAAAACTTTATTAGACGAAACTTTATTAAACAAAACTTAATACGAAAAAATTTTAAACGAGAAAATTTTAAACGAAAAGATGTCAAACAACAAAGCAATAAAAAAATAATTTGTTCAGTAAAATGTTTTTGCTGTATACCAATGTTACCACAAAATTCAAATATTATATTTTAAAAAAATAGACAAAATTAAAGCTGATAATAAAAAATAAAATATTAAAACATTATATTTGTATATTTTTATTACTCGGTAAACAATTGTTCGATAACTCTTTCATGAATTTTTTTATCAATATTAATTGTGATAAATCCATAATCTTTTGACCAAGCATTATTACACGATTGTTTAAATTCATCTTTATCTCTTATACATAAATCTCTTAACAAATCACTTAAGTTTCTTGCATTTATTTCAAATAGTATAAATATATTTGCATTCTTTCTAATAACACTTCCATCTAATGAATACATACTTTGTGTTAAATAAAATACACTACAGTTATTATGTCTACCTCTTGTGAAATAATTTCTTTGAACTGACTGATTTCTGTCATTAACACAATCATCAAAAATTACACAATGTTTCATTGTTTTATCTAGTTTACTAGGATCTTGCATATTACCACTATCATCTATTAATTGTATTTTTATATGCTTATTTTTATTGGATTCAACTAATTGTTTATTTTTTGCTGCTTCTTCACACCACAAATTTATTTCTTCTTCATATTCAGATTTTTCGTATTCTTCGAATAGAGAAGCAATTGCTGTTTTTGTAAGATTATTTTCAAATCCATATTTTAAAAATTGATAGACGGGTTGTTCTGCCGTTGTTGTATAAATTATAAGATTGTTATAATCCAAAAAATTTGGAGTCGTTAAAATTTTAAATAATAGATATGTTTTTCCACATCCTGATCTTCCACAAATAACTGACAAAACTTTATTAGATAAATTTGGATGATGATTAAATTTAAGTTTTTTTTATTTAAAGTCATTTCATTCATTTTTAAAGTAATAAATTCATCCATTATTGAATTAGTGTTTTTAGAAACAAAAAAATAAAAATTTTAATTTAAGTTTATTTTTTGTTTCTAATAATAAGATTAATAAGATTAATAAGATTAATAAGATTAATAATGAAAATGATACAAAAAATTAAACTTCTCTATTGTAGCGTAAAAGTTTATACCTCCCGTACCAAAAGATCTATCATAATCTCTTCACCTCCAAAATTTATTTCTTGTCCTTTTTCATCAGTGATTTTAATGTTAATGTTGTTAATAGTTTTTCTTGTAATAGGGAAATATATTAATGTTTGTGGAAATACATTTAATCTATAACCAATGGGTACAGTAAAAGCTGGAAAACTGAATATTAAATTTGATAATTTACCATTTATATATCCTCCTTCAATAATGTCACAATGTACAACAATTGAATTTATTTCAGTTATTTTTGGAATCTTCTCACCTAAATGATAACCTTGACTATAGGTTTGTTTATTAAATCCTAATAGCTTTGACAATGATCTATCATGATTAAAATCAACTTGATGATTTTCGTTTAAAGTAAGAGAAAATTTATTAACTGCCGGTTCAACTGCAAAATGTAATTGTTTCTTATCTTTAAATGGTATACCTAAATGTCTCTTAATTTCATTTGATATTGATTCAACTTCGTAAGAACCAGGAAGAAAAGTTAATATTTTCCATGTTTTGCCTTTATCAGTAGAATATCTAAATTGATCATTCACATCTTTGATAACGTTTTGAATAGTGTTAAATGTAGAGAAACTAGTCAATGCAATTTGATAATTTTTATTTTGTTCCAAATGTAGAATGGGTTCTAAATTACAAGTGTGTGATGAAGTAGTTGTTATAATTTTTAACGTCGTACTAAATTTTGATGAACCCAAAATCTCTGATAGATTTTCTAAATGATTATTAATTTTGTCTAAATCTGCTGAACACATTTTTTAGTTAAAATTTTAAATAAATATTTTTTATAAAAAATTAGAAACAACATATTTCAGCTACACTTTTATAATCCTCTTCATTTAGAATCTTCTTTTCTAACAGTCTTTTCAATATAGCATGAATTTCATTGAAACTAGAATTATGTCCTTCTTTTATTGCAGATATTAAAATATTTAATCTATTTAGTAATTCTTGTGGATCATCTGGTAAAAATATGGTTGTTTCTGTTTTCTGTTTTTTTGTTTTCTGTTTTTCAGATAAACCTTTCCCTACTTTAACTCCCGTTGATAATAAATTTTCTAATTGTTTATAACGTCTAAGAGTTTTTACTGTGCCAACTCTATCTAATATAGTTTTATATTTTATTAGATCTTCTACAGCATAATTTTTTAAATCTGCTCCTCTTAAAAGATCAACAAAATTTCTATCTAAACTAATAGGTTTTTTATCTGGAGTAAAAATTAATCCTCGTAAAGGTTGTGGAAATATTTCTTTACCACCAAGATAAAATCTTGCAAATAATTTTTTATCTAAAAGGAAAATAGAATGTTCGAATAACATAGATTTTGGTAATTTTTTATCTATGTTTGCCTCTAATAAACCATAGTCATCTAATAGTGTTTTAAGTACAGGATCCGCTATATCAACACGTTTTTCATTAAGTTCCTTTTCAAGAATTTTAAATGGTTCGACAGTTTTTTCATAATCAGTTTTTACTTCTTCAGTTATTTTTAATTTATCAAACATATCAGATTGAATACCAGCTTTTATCATTCTAGGTTGAAGATGATTTTCTTTTCATAATATTTTCTTTGTTTTATTAATTCGTCTAATTGTTTTATTCTTTTAAAATTATCAGCTCTAACTTTATCCATTTTTATATGATAATTTTATATTATTATTTTATTTTATAATATTTTATATTTTTATATTGTTATATTGTTATATTTAGAAAATAGAAATTAGAAAATTAAAAAGGTAAAGTAGTTATTCCATCAGGTAAAATTTTTCTTTTATCATCAAATGGATCTAATGCTAATTTATGTTCTTCTTTTAAATACATTTTATGTTTCTTTGAATTAAGTCTATAATTACATGCCGTTTTTATTTCATCATTAAATAATGCATTTTTATAATCTTGAAATGTTATTTGATTAGCCACTGATGCCTTTGAAATTCCTTTTAATGTTTTATGTGTTTTAATATTTTTAGTTGTATCATAACAGTAACATTTAGATTTTAAAAATATAGCTTCTGTTATGAAATCTTCATTCCCTTCTAATTCATCTTTTACTTTACATAAATCAGAAGGATGAATAATATCTTTTATTTTATTAATTTCTTTATCTAGTGAAGAACCATATGGTACTGTTAATTCTAAGAAAATAGAATCGGTATCTGTAAAGTGTAATTTATAGTTTTTGCCATAAGCAGGTGCTAAATAATCATATATAAAACTATACATAAATAGTTTAGCTAATTCTAATATAGTGAAACCAATGAAATTAAACTTATCATGTTTTACAATGCTTCTTCTTAGATGAACAGCACAAAGTTCATCACTGAATCTAGTAGTTCTTTTATATGTAGGTTTCCTTGTTAAATTTTGAAATCTATCTCTATCATAAACTATTTCAATATTTTGTCTATTACGCACATTTTCTAAAGTCTTACCATAAAATGCATTATTCATTAATTTGAAGAAAACGTTTCCAAAATCATCTTTATTTCTTTTAGCTATTTTACGTTTTTCAATATTGAACTCTATATAATTTTTTAACCATTTAGATTTTCTATACTCTAGTTTTCGATGTATTTTGGTGAGAATCATGCCATGATTTAAATACCAATCTAGCATTCTTCCTTCAACAACATACTTTCCTTTATTACCTTGTGTTAACATAAGTTTTTTTGTTGGTCTGTATTTTTTCGGAATTATAGATTTTTGATAATCTGAAAAATCTTCTATATTGGGAATTTTGTTTTCTGGACAGAAAGGATAATATTTTGTTGCTTCTTTTATATAATCAGGATATACTAAATCAACTTCATATACATAACCAAAATTATTTTCACCATCATATGTTCTTTGATAAACAAGATTATTACACCATGTCATTTCACCTGTTGGTAATTCTTGTATCATGCAAGAAGAATATAAGCTATTAAAATCATAATATAATAAATAGTTTTCTCTCATGAATTCATCAATTGCATTTTCACGTTCTACTCCTTCTCGTTTCGTTCGAAAAATTTCTAATATTTTTTCTTTTTCTTCTGGAGATAAAGGTTTCATTATTCCATATTCTTGTGGATTTACTTTCTTATTATAACATTTAACATATCTATTACCTAAAACTGATGAAACTCCACCTCTAATTCCAGATTCAAAAAATAATAATTTATCATATGTATTTTCTTTATAATGTTTAAGTTTAACGGACTTTGTCCTAGAGCCATCGGCTTGAACACCAGTATGTTTTAATCCTGCTAGCCATGTTAAACCTGGTGTAGAATAACAATAACATGGATCTATTCCGTAATATTCTAAACACATATCACGAAAGTTTTCAAAAAGATCAGCTAGTATTAATACATCTATCTGTAGATATTTCATTGTATAATCATACATTGTTTTACAATTTAACTCTCTCCAATTTTTTTCAGCTTTTGCATAATCTTCTTCAGATAATTGTGATTGTTTTAATGTTGATTTAAATTTATTTATTGGAGGAAGTTGTTCTTCTTCCATAATTTTATTCACAGAATTAAAATCAGTCTTCGACTGTGAACCACAGGTTTTATCTCCAGTTATATCAGTCTTCGACTGTGAGCCGCAGGCTATATACTCATACGGAAATATTCCTTTTAAAGCTTTTAAATTATATTTATTTAATATTTTACATTGTTCAGGTTTCAAAGTTTTTCCCATAACATCTAATGAATAAGGAGTAAAAAATCTAAATGCATCTAAAATTCTAATACAACCTAATTGCATTGAAAAATATTCTTCTTCTTGTTTACATAGTACATTTATTTTTTGTTGTTGTAATTTTTCAGATGAAAATAAATCTTTCATTACTAGATGGAAATCATATTTAGAACCATTATAGAAATATAAAGGAACAAAGTTATATTTAAATTTGTTAGCATTAAGATTACAAGAATTATGTGCTGCACCTCTATATAATCCATTTAGATGATCATGATCTTTTACTTTGACGGCAGAGCCGTCGCTTCGCCTATCAATATATCTACCTCTGCCAGTTTTATAATTTTTTGCAAATTCTTTTCCACAGTAATAACAATTTATTTCATCATAAAATTCTTTTCTTTCTTCATCCGTTAATGGTATCATTGGTTTATTTGTTTCAAGCAATTGTGAAAAACGTCCTTGTAATTCTTCTACTTTCTTTGTAAACATTTCTGAACTGTCTTCACCATAGTATTGTAAATATTTCTGATTTAAATAATTCAGGATAATTCGAATGAATGTACATTCCCCAACATAATGGTTTTTGTTCAAATAAATATTTTTCTTTACTTTGTTCAGTTGAACTTTTTCCAGGTGCACTTTTTTCAGAATTATAATTTTCAGAATCGGGTGAAGCCCTGGAACTTTCCGTTTGATTTTGTGTCATATTAACATTATATGCTTCAAAATCACAATAAATAGTAAAGGGTACTTTATTTTTAAAATACCATTTATTATATTCTAAATAATCATCTTTAGGAAAAGTATTTTGAACTGCTTCGTTTTGTTGACAATTCTCCAAATGTCTATTCATTTCTTCTAAAGTTCTAAAACTTGTCATACATTGAAGACAAGGAAAATTTTTATTATCTGAAGTTTTTGTAAATATAGAAACATCTTTACACAATATAAAATGACCCTGATAATATAATATATTCGCTTGTGCTGGTTGTTTTGACTGTTCTAGTTTTTCAAATTCATCTTTATATAATTCATGTGTTTCATTAATTTCTTTTGTAAGATTAAATGTATTTTGATAATAATTTTGATTTAATATTTGTAGCTGATAAATATATTCTTTATCATATTGTTCTTTATATTGTTGTAGACATTTTATTAAAGATTCATTTATTTTTTGTTTGGTTTCATTTTCTTCATTATTTAATCGGAGCGAAGCTCCTCTGGCTTTAGCCGATTCTTTATTATTTTCTTCATTTAATTTTTGAATTGTTTCTATCTTATTTTGATATTTATGGTGATATTCTTGTAGTAACATTTTTGTTTGTTGTTGATAATCTATTTTACATTTTTGTAAACTTTTATTTAAATTTTCTAATTTTTGTTGGTATTCTGAAGATAAAGATGAATATTTGTAATTATAATCATCAGTACGTCCTTTATAATTATTATGATTAATCATTATTGGTGATAGTGTTTTAACAAGTTCAAATTTTTCAGTACATATTATATTTCCTTGGTAAAAAATATTATGATGCATGTAATTTCCTCTATCATTATATACTATTTCTGATTGGCATAAATTTTTATTATTCAAATAAAATTTTTTTGAATCTGAGTAAAGTGGAGTAATTTTACCAATAGAAACATAATTCACATTTAATTCAAAAACATTTACTTCAATTAAATTTTTATTCTTTTTATGAAACTTTAGTAACCTATTATAATCATATGGAAATTCATCTAAGCCATCAGAAAGATCAAATTCACTTATGTATTCTTCTTTATTGTAATGACTTAGTCTTTCTTTGTGATATTCTGCAGGATGTAAATGTGCTATAATACTCCACAGAAAACAATAATCATCTTCATTTTTTATGTTGATTAATTGAGGTGAACTGAAAGGTAAAGGAACATAACTACCACCAGTATTATTTTTATATTTATCAATTACTATTTTCTTAGATATTATTTTAACAAATCTCCAACCAGATTCACGTAACTGGGCTTCAATTATACAATTTTCTAATTTAAGTATCATCGATTCAAATATGGGTTGTATATCATTTACATTATGAATTTCTTGCGAATTTGTAAAATGTCCTTGTATTATTTCTTCAGGAATTCCATCAGGTCCATTTTTTGTATAAAGTACTTCTACATTCATATAACATTTGAAAGATTTCTTAAATATATTATAAAAGTTGGTTAGAATATCAGAAAAAGTTTTATCGGTTTCATTATATTCAACCGATTCAACCGATTCATTAAATAAATATTTTATATCTGTTACGGCTTCATCAAATTCATCTATTTCGTTAAATTCATCAGTATCGCTAAATAAATATTTTATATCTGTTACGGCTTCATCTTCACTATTAAAAAATTTTTTATATTCCGAATGTGAATAATCATCAAACATTTTTTTAACTTTTATATCAGTAGGCAATGTTTCTAGATAGTTTTTATAACTATTTAATTTTAATATATTTCCTTCATCAACTCGTTCTACATTTTGTAAATGCATTTTACTTTGTAGATGAGATTGATAACTTCTTTTTGTTTGTAACTTTTTTTTACATAAGTTACAATAAAATTTGGTATTTCCCATTTTTTTTATTTTTTAAAGAAAAAATTTGTTTTAGTTTTTTTTTAAAAAAAAAATTTTTGTTTTAATTTTTTAGAGAAAAAAATTCTAAATATATATAATGGAAAAATTCTAATATATCTGCAAAATCGTGCGAAGCCCTAGAACCTTCGGTTTGATTATGATAAATTTGTTTAATTATTAAGTATTTCACTTACACCATTTATTAATGGTTTTATATCATTATATGTTTTTTTGGCTTCATCAAATGTAGATTTAGCATCAGAAAATGTAGATTTAACATCAGATATTATTGGGGTTGCTTTTCTTAATCCGTTTCTAACATCATTGATTGCAATTTTCAAATAGTTTAATGTTTCATTATCTTGTAATCTTTTAGGTATTGGTATACCAAATTTTGCATTTAAATAATGATCAAAATAAAAATAAAATGTATCAGGAATAATTTTTAGTGGTACTTTTGCTTCAGACTCTAAAAAGATAATTATTTGTTCTATAACTTGATTTGATAAATGTTTTGTATTTGCATATATTCTAATATCAAAATCTTGAGAGTTATTATAGATTTCATGTTCGGTATCTACTAATATATTCAAGTTTTTATCATATACTTGCATATGTTCACTTATGGTGTCAACACGTATTATTCCATATTTATGTTGTGTATAATATGATAAAGGCATATTCATTTTATAATTTTTATTGATATCATTAAAGAATGCTGCATTATTTTGTGTAGTTGTAAAAAATGTTTGAATGTTTTCTCTAATCTTATTATCTACATCACAAGCTTTATGAGCTAATACAACTATTTGAATATTTTGATGTCTTCCTTTTGTAAATATTTCTGACATATTTTTTTGTTTTGATAAACTTGCAACATCATCTAAAATTAATAAAGATTTATTTTCAGGTGTACCAGCAAAACTTTCCATATCTTGTAACTCATCTAATTGTTTATCATTATAGACGTTTGTAAAAGTTGGCCATTCAGAAGTATGCATACAAAAAATTTGTACTTTTGTTTCATCCTTATAATATTGGTTTATATATTTTTTAATAAACGTAGTCTTACCACTTCCAGTTTTACCGTAAACAATGAAATGTAAATTTTCTTGATACATTTTACCTTGTTTAATATTTTTATTATTAGTTTTATCCTTAATCTTATCTTCCTCAGTCTTCCATCCTTTAAAAGATTTTTTTTCTTGATTATAAAAAATTATTCTCTTTTGTTCCTCTGTTAGAAAGTAACCCCATTGATTTCCAATACATATAACAAGATGATAAATAAAAAATATTAAAATACATGCTAACAATATTTTTATACAATGAAATTTTAAAAAATTCCAAAGACGTGTAAGATCTGATTGTGGTATTTTTTTATTAAGAGATGAATTAGGGGGTAGTGTCTCTAAATATTTTTTATCTATATTATTATATATATTTTTATCTATATTTTTATCTATATTATTATTATATTTAGTATTGTATATAGGATTTTCTACAATATTATTAATATCTTTGAGATTCGGATCTTGAGGGGTTAGTGTATCTTGAAACTCAGTGTTATTCATATAATTATTTATTATTTCGTTTATTGCATTAAGAGATTTATGACGACTTAGATTACTTTTATTACTTTTATTACTTTTAATTATAACCGGCGAATATAAATCTTCCAAATTTTCGTTTTTATTCATTTAATATTTTTAAAATAAAAATTTAGGAATTATTATTTTTTTAATTCCGGACTCGCATTCTTACACTCTTATGAGTGTTTTTAACCTCTGTAGAACCTCCGGAATGTGTCGGACTTTTTGTTCCTATACTCAAAAGAAGTATGTTCCGAACCTCTCCTCTCTTCCGGAATGCTTAAGAATATTTTAATAAAATAATATTTTATTCTTTATAAAAAATAATATTTTAATATATATAAGATTATTTTAGTTGAAATACAACTATTTTAGTTGAAATACAACTATTTTAGTTGAAATACAACTATTTTAGTTGAAATACAACTATTTTAGTTGAAATACAACTATTTTAGTTGAAATACAACTATTTTAGTTGAAATACAACTATTTTAGTTGAAATACAACTATTTTAGTTGAAATACTAATATAAATTATTATTTTGACATAAATTATTATTTTGACATAAATTATTATTATGTTGATTATTATGTTGATTATTATGTTGATTAAGTTTTGGACATAGTGTTACATGTCGCTGAAAATTTTTCTTTAATATAATTTTTTGACAACCTCTACATTTAACTTTTTCTTTTAAACAATCCTTACACTGATATTTACTATCATAAAACTCTGTCTTAGGTTTAGTAATTTGACAACTTGTACATTGTCTTGTAGAACTTATACAAGAATTATAATGATTAGTAATTCCTTGATTTGTAAAATATTTATTACAATTACGACATAACTGATCTTTTAATTTATCTTTTTTTTCTTTTTTAACCTCTTCTGTTTGTTCGCATAATTTTAAATGACGTGCAAAATTTTTTGATGTTATATTTTTATTACATCCGGAACATATTTTTTTGTTATTACTTTCAACAAATTGATTTTTATCAATATAATTATTTTGTGCTACATTATTATTTTGAACAAAAGGATTATTTTGAACAAAAGGATTATTTTGTGCTACATTATTATTTTGTGCTAAATAATTATTATTATTTTGCCTAGGTGTATTTTGCCTAGGTGTATTTATTCTAGCAGTATTTTGCCTAGGTGTATTTATTCTAGCAGTATTTTGCCTAGGTGTATTTATTCTAGCAGTATAAAGATTTTGTTCTTTATCTGAAATAAATAAATGCTTTAATCTTTGTAATGGTTGCTCTGATTGAATATTATTATACTGAATACTATTATTAGGTTGAATATTATTCTGAATATTATTAGGTTGAATATTATTAGGTTGTATATTATTAGGTTGTATATTATTAGGTTGTAATTGATTCATATGCATACCACATGGTGTGTTTTTCATATGAGAATATAATAGTATTTGATTTAAAAAACGCATATTGCAAACTTGACAAATTTGAGTCATTTCCATTTTTTTTATTTTTATTAGGAAAAAATTTTATTTTTTATAATTTATGTATTTTTTATAATCAGAAAAAATTTTATTTTTATTGTTTAAAAATGATGTTACCAAATGTTGGTGGAGGTGCATATATCCCGAATAATCGTGAATTAGAAATAGAGATAGAAAATTATATCATGAAAACTGGAGACGTTTTATCTGGTCCATTACATCTTTCTATTCTTTCGCAACAAAATACAGAGTTAACAAATAAACAATATGTTGATACACAAATCAATGACTTAAAAGAAAAATATATAAACGATGTTTTGGTTCCACTGATGAATGAATTAAAGTTGCTTAAACTTAATGATAAATCATTAAACGAAAAATTATTAAAACTTGATAAAAAGGATAGAGAGCTAGAAGCAGATATAGCAAAACTTTTAAAAAAATTTCAGAACAATCAAAAATTTTAATATTACTTTCTTTAAATTTAAAATCTGCAGTCATTAAAAATAAACATCAGATAAAAATGTTAAAAGAACAATTAGAAGATGAAATAGAAAAACTACCTGAAAGAATTAAAAAAAATTTAAAGCAGTTACAAACTACATTCCAAAAAAGTGTTGATGAATTAAGTTCTAAAATTACTCAACAAATGAAAAAGATGAATAGAATAATAAATGAAGTAAACTCACTTAATGAAAAAGTTGATAAAATGAAAACTCTTAAAATCAATTTAGAAAATGAATTAAAGAAAAATTTACAAGAAAACTCTAAAGAAAATAAAGAACAGTTAGATGCTGTTAAAAGACAATTAGATGTTCTTAAAATTAAGTTAAATGCTCTTAAAACGGCGTTGAAGATTAATCAGCAGAAAATGCAAGTTAATAGAAGAGAAATTAAAGTACATCACACGCTGCTTAACGCAATAGATAAAGTGCAACAGGCAATTAATAAAGTTATCTCGAAGTTGTTGTCCATTCACAAACGTAAATCTTAAACGAGTATTGTAAATATTAATTTAAATATTTTTTACCTATAAAAAATATAAATATAATTTAAAAAATACAAAAATATAAATATAATTTTAAAAATAAAAAAGTATAAATATATGAAAGTATATAAAAGTATATAATTTTAAAAATGGATAAAATTAGAGCTAATAATTTTAAAAGAATTAAACAATTAGAAGAGCTAATAAAAG
Organism: Prostheceraeus crozeri; assembly: GCA_907163375.1. Classification (NCBI taxonomy): domain Eukaryota; kingdom Metazoa; phylum Platyhelminthes; order Polycladida; family Euryleptidae; genus Prostheceraeus; species Prostheceraeus crozeri. The sequence continues at coordinate 38,261 of CAJQUW010007185.1, forward strand.
AAAGAAATATTATGAAAGAAAATCATAGAATAAAAAGAATGATTGATGCAGGTTTGGTTCCTGATAAAGTTAAACCAAAAACGCAATCTGCAAAAGTTGAGAACAAAAAATAAACATTTTTTTTTATAATGGACATCGGTTCATGGGTCAACGGAGATGTCTTCCAGGGCTTCGCCCGTATTTATATTTTTCCCAAAAAGTCAAATTTATTACTAAAAAATGCCTATAATTTATAAACACAATCTTAAACATTTTGCTTCAAATCAAAAAATTTCTCATGAACCACGTATGAATCCTGTTTATCATTATGACAGTGTAGAAACTGTCGGAACACAAAAGTTCCTAGGCACCGCAGGTGCCGTCCAAAAAGAAGGGGATGGCATCTTTTCTGGTATTGGTAGTATCGTTAACTTAATTAAAAATAATAAAGATTTGATTACATCTGCTGCAAAAGGAGCAGCTGCTATAGGTAGTACAGCTAGTGCAATATCAAATGCTGTCAAGTCTCAAAACGAATTAAAACAACTAGAAGCTATTCGTAAACTCAAGAATGATTCTGAAGAACTAAAAAAATTAAAAAAACTTTCAGATGAAACAAAAAACAAAATTGCTAACATAGCTGTTGGGGAAACCTTGAGGAGCGGAGCTCCGTCTAATAGTAAACATAATGAAAAAACAATTGAAGAAATAAGAGGTAATGGCGTGAGCAGCAACCTTCTGTCTAACCAGCAAAGCTGTAGCGGAGCTGGTCTAGCAAAATTCTAAAATTATATTTAGTAAAATTCTAAAAATTATATTTTAGTAAAATTTTTTTTCTATCTGTGAGAAAAACAAAAAGTCAAATTATTTCTTATAAAAATGTCTTCGCTTATCGAAAATAAATTTAGATTAGATGATCCTCCGTTCACCAGTTACAATCAAAAAAAGAATGACTATATAAGAATTGCTATGAATCCCGGATCTTCCAGTAGAGTAAACACTGGAGGAGATTTAATCTTTGAAGTTGATAATCAGCAGAGTTATTTATATTTACCTGATTCATTTTTACACTGCGAATATTCTTTATATAGTGATGCTAATTTTACAACACCATTACCAGATACCGATAATATTACACTAGAGAATAATTTTTTCCCAAGTTTATTTACACAAATGCGTTTAGATGTTGCAACTCAAAATATAGAAACAATAAGTGATTCTCCAGGTGTAATTGATACAATGCTTAGATTTGTAATAATTGGTGAAAATAATAAAAAGTATGAAATCGAAGGTTGGTTTCCTGATACTAATGATGGCATAATTATTGATGATTTTAACTCACGCCGGAAGAGATGCCGCAGGAATTGCGAAAGATGTAGAAAATATTGCAAAACATTTAAATAAAACAAATAATGAAGCATATAAAGAAAGACGTGAATTTAACAAAAAAAGTAAACAGACAGTAAATTGGTCATTGTCTCCATTATTCGGTTATTTAGATTATGATAAAATATCATATCAATTAAAATTTAAATTAATAATTCATCGTACAGCAAATAATGAATTAATCTTTTTTGGTAAGACTGGGAAAAAAGCATATTTAAAAATTGATAGACTTGAATGGTGGATTAAGAATATTACTCCTAGTTTAGAAATTGAATCAGCTATTGCAAAAAGATTAAATACTAACAAACCAATTCCAGTAAATTTTCTAAAGCGTACTGCTAGTTCAGTAACTTTTTCCGAACAAAGATTTAACTGGCATTTTACTAGAACTGCGAATACCCCAAGATATTTATTACTAACATTTCAAAGAAATAATTCTCCAAGTTTTGATAAGAACAATAATATCTTCCTTATTAATACAATTCGAAGTTTACAAGTTTCATTAAATCAAACTCGATATCCAATTGATCCATTAAGATTCGATGATACCAATAATCAATTTATGGAAGGATATGATTCTTATCGAAATCTTTGTATAGAATTTGGAGTTGAACCACAATTAACTCCTGGAGATTGGAGACATTTATATCCAATTTTCTGCTTCGATTTAAGTGCACAATCAGAAGATATTATTAAAAATGGTTGTGATGTAACAATTAATATTGAAAAGAAAGATTCCACAACTTCATTGATGGCTTATGGTTTATTGCTAGAAGATGCAAAATATTCTATTGAAATTCTTAATGGGAAGATGGTTAGGATCGGTTAGTAACCTTAGGACCTTTGGTCCGATAGGTTAATTAAAATTTTTTTCATAACTAGAATAGATTAAAATTTTTGTTAACTTAAAAATTCTTAACTAAAAATTTTTCATAACTAGAATAGATTTAAATTTTTTGATAACTTTAAATTCTTAACTTAAAATTTTTTATTAAAAATGTCGCAAGCGAAAAGTAATATTAATAATAAAACTGTTGAATTAAAATTACGTAATATTGTTGACAAAAATACCCCTAAAACTATTACGATTAACAAAAAAAAGTATTACATAAGTAAACCAATGATAGAGAATATTCAATTACAAGAAGAAAAGAATGGCGGTATTCTCCCATTAATTCCACTAATAATAGGTGGCATAGCTGCAGCAGGAAGTGTTGCAGGTGGGACAGCTGGTATTGTCCAAGCAGTAAATAAAAATAAATCAGAGAAGGCAGCATTAGAAGAACAAAAACGTCATAACAGAGAGTTAGAGAAAGTTGCTAGGGGAGAAGGGGCATCGGTTCATGGTCAACGGAGATGTCTTCCAGGGCTTCGCCCGAAGGAAAAGGAGTAGTAGATAATTTTATTAGTAAATTAAAATTAGTTGATGAAGGAAAACGAGTTCTTAAAAATATTCTCCACAATGTTGATGATTTAATTGAAATTAAAGAAACTAAGGATGGTTCTGGAATATATCTAAGTCCTAGTATGATTCGGTAATAACCTGAGGAGCTTCGCTCCGATCGGCTAAAGCCTCAGGACCTTTGGTCCATAAGGTAAAACATTTATTTTATCTTTTAAAATGAATTCTACAAATTCCGAAAATTTAACTAAATTAAAAATTTCTAATTTAGATTTATTGAATTATCTATTAAACAAAAATAAAAACTCAAACTGTCAGCATATTGGAGGTGACAAGAACAAAGTTCCATACCACTTCGGTGGTGATATACAAAAAACATTAGAAAACTTTCCTGGATTTATTTGGAGTAAATATTCGAAAGAAAAACATCTTCCTGGTCATTCATATACTGGGCCAGGAACTCGATTAGATATAAGACTAGATGAGAATAATAATCCAAAACCAGGTGAAGAACCAATAAATAGAGTAGATGCCGCCGCTTACAGGCATGATTTAGCTTATCGAAATCATGATCTAAGTTCTCGTCATGCAGCTGATAAGAAGATGATTCAAGAATTAGATAGTATTCAGAATCCTACATTTAGAGAAAAAATTGAAAGAATGTTTGTTAAGAAAGCTTTACAAGCTAAAATATTATTCGGTCAGGGTTTAAATGAAAATCATAATTCAGACGTTTATGCATCTGAAATTCATAAAGAATATAGAAAGCCTAAATATTTATTAAAAGTAAAAGTATTTAATAAAGATGATATTTGGAGTGCTGATCTTATTCATATGCCGAATGAAAGGGACCGAACCGAAGGTTCTAAGACAAAGTCTGACTACAAATACGCATTGACCGTTTATAGATTTATATACACGATATGCTTGGGTAAAGCCTTTAAAAAATAAAAGTGGTCTTTCAGTTAAATATGCGTTTGAAGAAATCTTTAAAGAAAGTAATAGAAAACCAAAAAAATTGTTTGTTGATAAAGGGTCGGAATTTTATAACCGAAACGTTCAGCCACTATTTGAAACTGTTTATTCAACTGAAAACGCAGGAAAAGCTATAGTGATAGAAAGATTCAATCGGACGTTAAAAAATAAAATTTTCAAGAAATTTACTCAGCAAGGAAATCAGAAATGGTTAAAAATATTACCAGGAATTGTAGAGCAGTACAATAATAAAGTTCATTCAGGTATTGAAGAAACCCCAAAGAATGCTTCTGACGACCCTGATTTAATACGAAAGAAAATATTCGAGAATAATTATTCGAATGAGAGTAATCCGAATTTGCAGAAACTTAAGCCGAAATTTAAAATTGGAGATAGAGTTAGAATATTTAAAATATAAGAACAAATTTGAAAAAGGCTTTGTTGGCTATTGGACTAAAGAAATATTTGAAGTTTGCAAAATAAATCAAAGTTTATCCGATTACTTATGAAAATTAAAGATTTAGATAATGAGGATATCAGAGGCCGTTTTTATCAAAATGAATTACAGAAAACAGAGCTTTAACCTTTAGGTGGCGCTTTAGCTAGCTTCGCTTGAGTTATAGATTGTTTAACTCTAACATAATATCTAGAAATGGTACTCCTTTTTGTAATTTAAATAAAACATAAAGACATAATTGTCCACAATAATTGTTCCCGGTTTTTGAATTTGAAACGTATTGTATGTTCCCGTTCCAAATAATTCTTTTACTTCATTTGTAGGTGGAAGCCCGTATGAGTCAAAATAATAATTATCTCCGTTTTTACTAAAGATACCTGCTGACCAATGTACGCCGTTTTGGTCTGAAGTGTGAAGATTCGTTATGAAATTTACAATTATTGATGGAACTTTGTTCCGGGAACTGAAGGTTCCTGTTGGCCTATTTTTTAGGAATTGTAATTCGTTTCTCATTAGAACATGAAAATTCTTTATTCC